>APFE031546839.1:0-11518 GCA_000404065.3 Pinus taeda | reverse complement strand
TATAATATATAATAATTATTATACAGATAAAGCGTGAAAGGTTAAATGCATATACTATACAAACTAAAAGGATTTATAACATATGATAAACAATAAAAAGGTGTTGACGTAAAAAAATCACCAAAATATTAACAAATAATGGATTCTAATAGTTCAATCTAATCCCTTGAATACATGTAAGTACCTCTACATTCCTAGTTGTCATTACTAAAGCCAGGTCTATGAATATCAGAGGCAGGGGGATCAGTGACCGCCTCAGAGCACCTTAAAAGGCCATTGCATAGTAGTGGCAAGGGGGGAAACGCACCGTTATAAGAGAAGGGAATGAGATGAAGAAGGCGGAAGGAGTTTGGAGATTTACAAGGACGGTGGGAATTTCAGATAGAATTTCAAAAAGGGAAATTTAGCTCAATTATTCTTGAAGTTTTGGGCACGGGGCTAGAGTGCTTCCATTTTGAAGTACTTTGGAGCTGGGTACCGAGATTTTGCCTAGTATGGCAGGGGGGGTTTGGTCATTTTGGTAACAGAAACATAGTTGGTGCTACAACAACTCAGGATCGAATTCAAACACGGAAGCTAGATAGGTATCTGTGAATCAAATTGATTAATTCCTGCTTAAATTGCAGGTGTTAAACGATTTAATTTTGGTTAGATCATTAAATTTTTGTATCAGAAAAATTGGGTCTTACAAAAAAATACTTGAATAGGTCAAAAAGTCAAAGACTAAGAAGCAAACATTAAAGCAAGAGAACAAAAGTTCTGAGGAGAAATTCAACGAGAATCTATTGAAGAAGGAAGAAGAAAATTTGCGTTTAAAAACTTTGAATAAAAGGTTATTAGAACAGATCAAAAAAGAAAAGGATATTAAGGACAAAGTCGACAATTCAGAAAATGATGAACTTTCACATCTAAGGAATCATAACTAGCCCTACTTACGCAAATTAAGAAGTTTAAAAGTGACAAGAAGTCACTAAATGACAATTTAGAACAACTTCAAGAAGAAGTATTGAAGTCTCCAGTCGTTTCAATCCAAGTTGAAGAAAAAGGAATAAATATTAATCCAGTTAATATCACAACTCAAGAGGATGAGAAACCAAAAGAAGTTAAAACATATTCAAAAGTTGCACTTCAAATGATGGACATTCTAAATGATGATTCCATCTTAACAACAACAACACCTGAAGGAAATCAGGGAATTGCCACTAACATGATAAGAGAGAGTCCAACCAGAAGAACTCCTTATCGACATCTGAATCATAAGAGTAGACTTTTCAATCAATCTACGTGCCAATATGACTCAGAACGAAAACAACAAATTTATGTTCCCAAGAATACTGAAGTTTGCAGAATCCAGTCCGATGATAACAATTTAGTGAAAATTTCAGTGACCGAAAGATTTCATAGAGGATTAGTCTAGGATGGTCAGATCCATTTTCGATTCAACAATTTTATTTATCACTCCAAGGATCATATCATCTTGTAACAACGAAGATGACAGTTTCGCGACGAACAGAATAGGAGATCCAACCTTTCATTAGTAAGCTTTGAGGACAAAACTTTTTGAAGAGAGGGACAACGTTATGAATATAATACATATAAATATAATAAATATATAAATATAAATATAATAATAATAAATAATAAAGATTAACTAATGGTTAGTTAGCTAGTAATAAAGAGGCATTTCTTAAAGACACGACCATTCATGAAAGGGCACCTGCCTAGGGTATATAAGCAGGCCCTTATTCTCATTCTAATTATCTCATCTCTCATATCAATTCAACAATATTCAATATACGGTTACATGTCTTACAATGGACATTGACGTCTTTGAAGTATTTTAAAGATTTTTGCTGCGTATACGACTTTTGGTCATTACAGACATGCTAAGTAAATGAGTTCCATGCTGAGGAAGTTGGAAGAAATGAAAAAATTACAAGAGTTGCAGCTTAATCTAGAATTTTCAATAGATCACAGTATCTCTAACCAGCTGATCCAAGACCCACCTTGTTATGAGGCAGTCACATATCCCGTTCAGGAGAAGAGTGAGGGAAGACAGATCACAAAAGCATTGGACATTCCATCCCGCCATCTTTAGCATCAGGCAGGTAGATCTACATTAATCACATGATCACCAGCATCATGATTCGCCAAGAAGAAACAAGGAAAGCAAAGAAACAAAGAAAAAAACAACTCTAAGCTTCCACGGTCTACCCCGTATGAAAGAAATGAAAGAAGAAGAAGGAAGAGGTTTGATGCCCATGATGGCTGAGAGCAGCTCGATATTCGAATAAGTCAAAGTCCTAGCGTTTCCAGAATTTGGCATGGCACATCTGAGAAACAACCCACAGACTTGCCAGAGAGTCGGCAGATGCTCAATATGCACTATATTGAAGACATATGATGCCATGGGGCATCTTTTTATAGTATCTCTAACCCTACACCTTTTTCATTCATGCCATTAGTTAGTTTACACACTTATGTTTTTGTATATTTATGTTTTCCAGTTTGTTAGAGTAGACTTTTTCTACTCCAGCAAATTCTCTAAGTATGCATGATGATTTCGATTTTGAATGGATATTCATTTGATGGACTTCTATTTTCTTGCATGCAAGATTCTAGGGTTGTCACGTTACTTCATGGAAGCAACGTGTCCCCATATGGAGCCAGATGTTGCACACATTTTGTCAAAGCTCCAAGGAAGCATATGTACCAAAAATTTTCAAAAGATCAAAATCTTTAGCCACCAATTTTTTAAGTCATTGTAAACCCATTTTGCAAATTTTTTGATGTGAATGATACTAGTAAGACCATGTATGTATGTAACAACCTAGGTAAGCCTATTGTTTTGGTAATGAATTTCATCCTAGGAGGTTTTTCTTCTCACTGATTCATTTGTGTTTCTAAACATGGATGATCGACATAGCTTTTCCCTCTAGCCTCCCTACAAAGTTAGGGTGGAATTTATCGTCAAAGTATTAGGTGAGTCTTAGTGTTTTAGTCGATTTTTTTGTAAAGTGATTTGGGAATAATTTAAGTTGATTGGATAAATTATTTTATTACAAGTCACTTGGTCTACTAGATCATGTTGTGTCGTAGAATTGGGTGTGTAATTTGAGGGTCTATATCAAATGGGTGTTCCCCCTTTGAGGGTTGAAATGTAAAAATCTTATGTAAAAAAATATTTTTGTGCATGGTCCCTCATACTTAGACACCATGGTTAAAATATTAGACGGTGGAAAAATTATTAAACCCCCCAAGTGTCAACTAATAAAATTTTCTGGCATAAATAAATTAAAATTCTAAGCCAAAAATTTAATTAATTATAGTCAAAATTAAATTGCTAGAGAAATTAAATTCTCCAAGTGGAAAAATTCGTGGGTCTTGAAGAAATTAATTTTTGGAGGACACCCACTAAGGGAATATTGGAAATTAAAAAAAAAAATGGACCCTGGGCCTTGGTGGTAAAGTCAAAGTCAATTTTTTAGGAAGTTAACTCAAAACAATTATTTTTGAGCTAACAAAAAAGGGGTTTAATGAAAAATTCGAAAATTTCTCAAAATTAATTATTTCGATGACAGAGATTAAAAGATCATCAAAAACTTATCAATGACCAAGATTATTTTGATGGGTATCAAGCCAACTAACCGTAATTTTTCCACTTGGAGGATTTATCTATAAATTAGAGGTCATTTGTATTTCAAGCCATCTGATGTTTGACTAATGTAATTTTGCTGAAAATATGATGTAACGCTACTGTCCCATTGAGAATGTTTTTTAAATCATAATAAAGACTTTGGGGTGCAGTTTAGGTGTTTATTGTCTACTAATTTGTGGTATGTGTTGGGTATGGGCATTCCTACATTGTGTTTAAATTTGAATTAAATCGTTATTTCGTTATAGATGATAGGAACACTCTATTGATAAGTTTTGGCCTTATCTTAGATGATTTGATTCATTGTTGTTCTAATGGTTTATACGTGAAGAATTATATAGTGTTTGCAGGTTCCCTTGTCCTTGGGCTCCAAGTTCACAAACTGTGGACGTAGGCTGACCTTGTTTGGTATTCAAATATTTTTATGGTTTATCCAACTTCGTTAAGGCCGTCGCTTACATTTATTCTTCAAAGTAAACTTAGCCATTTATCAAAAAATCTTTAAAAAAATTGTTTCTCAAAATTCCTTTTAAAAGCATTGTATATTTGTACATTTGTATAATATGTTTTGTACTTTGTTTTTTCTTTGATTGGGTTTTTGGGGGTTTTTGAGATTTTTGTATATATTGGGGCTTTAGGTATTTGTAAATTAATTTGTGCGTGAAATCAAGTGAGAAGAGCTGATCTAGACCTAGATCTAGGCCCTTGAGGGTAAGATCTAGTCTCCAAAATTTTTACAGGACAAACTACTGAAGAAATTTTGCAGTAAATTGCAGATCTGAAGCAAATGGGTTTGAATTTTTTTAGGGTCCTCCTGGCCCAACGTCCTCCTCCAAGCCCTGCATCACCCTTTGAAGGCCCAACATCATCATTTTTAGCATCCTTGAGGCTTCTTGTAGGCCCCTAAGGGCCTGGGCTTCCTTCCTTGTCCTTGCGTTGAGGGTTTAAGGCCTATTTTGGCCTTTTTGTGGGCCTAAGGCCTCGACCCTCCTCCTTGACCCTAGACGGCTTCCCTAAGGGGCTTGTTGTGGGCTTTTAAGCCCTCTCCTACCCTTGGCCTCCCCCGTCCTCTTCTCGGCCTCCCTTCCAAGCCTTCGCTCTACCTTTTAGCCTCCTCATTCCCCCTTTTCAGCCCTTCCTTAGCCTCTTCCCGTAGCCGCTATGCCTTTTGGGCCTTCCTTTCTCCAATGCTAGCCCTATTAGGCTTAGCGTTGGCCTCTCTCGGGCCTAATTTGCCGTCTTTTCCATATCTTTGGGTAAAATTGATTTTGGGACTGAATTCTTGGTGTGTTTTGTAGAGAAAGTGGCTCAAAATTTGTATTTTCAAGTGGCATAATCATTGGAGAAATTTTTGGCAACTTGGGCAAGTGATCTTGAAGGCCTTGGGCCTAAGGTTTGCTCTCTAAGCCCTCACCTCGTCACTGTTTTGCTTCAGTTGTCATATTCATTTCATAACAATGAATTAAATACCCTAAAATCATATCTAAGTGGTCTAAACACCCTAATAATTCATGGTAAAATTTTTCTAGTGTTTTGGCTACTTGGGCATTGAATATCTAGCTTAGATCTAATCATTTGTTTGCTGGAATATCTCTGCATAATCATAGAAATCAGTCTGATATAAATCTGAAGGAACACTTTAAGGGGTATAAATTTGATTGATGTGATGTCTAGCATATTGCCATAACATCTAGGTGTCTTGGGCATCAATCTTTTGGCATAGATCTCTAATTTATAGTGGTTGATATCTTTGCATTAAAATTATAATCAGATCTGATATTTTCTGAATATAACATTTAAGAGGGCAAAAAACTTATAATTTTGATTGGCAAGCCATTAGGCAACTTATAGGTCATTCAGTTTTATATGCTTGAAAATTTCTTGGTTTAAAGTGATATACTTATTGCTGTCCTATACATCATCATAAGTATCTCTTTCATGATTAAATTGGCTTATGGTGGTTTATGTTGTTGAGTTCTAACTATTGCTTGTCTTATGCTAGATTTGAAAAATTGTTAACTTGACAATAAAATTACTCAAATATCTAGGCTTTAAATTTTCTAATCTCATTGACGGTTTAAGTTATTTGAGCATTAAGATGTACTTGGCATCTTTGTGTTTAGCATCTAATTGAAGCATTGTTGAGAAATCATTGGATAATTGCTCTAAGTTAAAGATCATAACCTTAAGAAGCTTTGATATCTTTGTTGTCTATCTTAAGCATTTGGCATCTTAAGTTTCATTGGTTATCATTCTAAGTGAGCATCTCTTAACATTTTTCATTGACATATCTTAAATGGTCTCAAGTAATCATTGTTGAATTAGATAAGTGTTCTAAATTGCTAAGCATCTTGTGGATTGATCTATTGTTTAACATTGACACTTGTATCATTAAGCACTTGTCTTGTTTTAAGATTTTCTTTCAATTTATTATTAAGTACTCTTGCTATAAGGTAATTAACATCGAGTACTTAAAGAACATAAACAATTTTAACACAAGACCCAATCACACATTCATTGCATAAGCATTCTAGGCTTAGCTTGCACTAGTAAATTACCTTCACGCATAAGCTTGGTTGATAGACCTCTAGGGCCACCCTTTCTCACCTAGCTTGAGGGATTTAACACCTTTCTGGTGGTTAACACAATGACCTTGCAGTCGTCAGAGCCATAGTCTCTGTAGCGATGGAGGTATTGAGTGGTTGGCATACAGTGGGAGGTATCGTTAATCACGCCTCTGCTTGCTTCCCATTAGCTTCCATCCCACAACCTACTCTAAAGATTGGTCTCAAAACAATAAAGAGGAAGGTTCCATGTAGACTAGGCATATAATTTAAAAGTAACCAAGATCCTTGCATTACACTTAGATCATAGGATTTGCATATAATATAGGTTAGTAAGTCATTTAAGGTGCAGTTTCTCATTCGGTTACTTGGTCTTAATTTGTAATAAGCAAGAGTTTTGACTCCATAAGGCATTAGTCTCATTTCTAAATCTAATCAAATCCTTGAATCTTGCTAAATTTAACCAAGTAGCTAGGCCACTCAACCGTGTCTCCCGGACATGTTGGTTCCCAACTTGTCTTGCATCATCTTATTTGCATGGGGAATACTCCCCATAGCTTGCTGTTGGGAGACAACTAGAACAGATTGGGTGGGGATAAGAGTGACGACCCCCGCCCTGAGCCGTTGTCGTGGTGTTTTCACAATTTGAGTGAGAACACCACCGAAAGCTAGTAGCTAGTAAAGGAGATTCTAGAGTGCTAGGTTACAAGGTTTACCATCAAATTGGACAAGGGGACAGGAGTACAAACCAAGCCCATTCTTTCCACCAAATTCCCTGACTATCCAGGCTGAAAAGTGTCCATGATAAGTAAGCAAAGATACCCAACTACATAATGAAAGTCATAGATTTAGGGTTGGAAGGCCCACCTTCAAACATATGATCATAATAGATGGGCGAGGGAGCATAATGGCTGGCTCAAGCGGTGGACATCGCGGCACATCGAGCTATCTGGTAGCTATAAGGGGCTGGTGGTTGCCGGCTAAGGACCATCTAGGAGAAAAAATTCTCCTATGGGTGCCACCCATAGGTGGTGGGTAACAGTTAGTGTTGCAGGAACTGTTACCCCACACCCCCAAGGATCCAAAGGCAGATCCGTGTCCCATACAGATTTGCCACGGATCCTTCGGCGGAACCGTGGATCAGAAAATCGAATCTGCGGTTCCTCCTTTTTTTGGCAATTCCTGCAAATTTGGATTCGTGGGGACCCGATCCGCAACTCCTGCTGCCGGATCCACGGTTCCTATTTCTCGATCTACAGATCCGGAAAGGATCAGGTGCGACTCTATGGTGGTTCGGGTGTGTAGCCGCCGCGGATTGTGAGTGGATCCGAGAGAAGGTGGACGGTTCCTCGGGGATTTTTTTGTGTTTGGAAATTTCAAACTGTTCTATGAGGAACTACACTTTCCGAATACTCCCAAGGTGCCCCTTGATGCTCCCTAGATGCTTCTTAAATGCTCCCTAATGGTAATGTTAAATTCTTAAAGTAAAAGTGACATTCTCCTTTATCTTTCATTTCCATCATTTTGCTTAAATTTTTAACATTACCATGAAATGACTAAGGATGTTTGAGAGTGGTTACAACCTCATCAGGCTTCATATGGAGAAAATAGAATTTCATATCCCATTCAAAATTCAGCAGACTTAACAGTTTTTAGGATCAATGGGATTGTGGTGTTTCATTGAATTATATCATGTATGAGGGCATTTGATTGGCATTTAATCAAGAGCAACAAGCCATATATGTACCCTAGAGTTGGTGTTATTGATTGTTGAACTCCTTTGTCATGGCCTTAGCAATTATGTACCCTTAACTCAAGTCAAAATCATTGATCAAGCATGTTAATCTTTCTCGAAGACTCTACCATACTATAAGACTTGGATTAAGCTGTTTGATCAAAATTAGGCAATGTTGACTAAAATCCCTATAAAATTGAAGTAGAGGCAAAGGCTAGACAAGAGAAGAGGATCTATATTGTATATGGTTGATGCTGGAATAATTAATCATTGATGTACAATGGATGCCATATCTATCTTGATTTATGTAAAAATATGCATGTTTTCATGTCTTCTACAACTAATTTGGTATTTTGGATGGTTTTCTTTAATATGAATGCTATATATTATATATATATATATATATATATATATATATTATATATAGATAGAAATACGTAACAGTTCTGAGATGCTTCACTTCCTAGATTTTTGGAAAATGACGCTTCCGCGTCCCCGTTTCGTGCAACATTGGGAACAATGCTCTTAATACATCTTGCTATTTATTGGTTCATTTATGATAGCTAATTCTTCGAAAGTGGGTGATAATAATATTTTGTATTGTCATTGAATATCATTAGAGAGCATTAATTTATTGGAGTAGCTCAAAGTTTGTAACTTTTTTACACTCTTTTGTAACATCGTAATCTCAAGTTCCTTTTGCTAATCGTGTCTGGAAATCAAACAAATCTTGTTGAGGAACTTATTTTGGTTAATAAATTTCATTAAGGAATTCACTCACATCTTGCATTTCATTCTAGGACTAGAAGTGCATTTGTAAAATATACCTCCAAGCATAAGCTTGGTTGTAAGAAGATAGGACCACTTTTCTCACCCAACTTGCAAAGTTTAGACCCTCATTTGCTGTTAACACAAGTGACCTTGCAATTCTCTTGCGGACAATCCCTTGTAGGAATGAAGGCACTTGGGTGGTTAGAACTCTACGGGAGGTATTGTTAATGAGGCCTTAGCCTCCTTCCTTTGGACTTCTCTCTACAACCTACATTCGATACTGACTTCAAAACATTTGAGAAAATTGACTCACCTACATAGGGAATTTAACTAAAATCTACCAAGGTCTTGCATTTCACTTATATCTAGGTCTTGCACTTCATTTGCATATTGCAACAATCGTTCATTTGGTAACTTGGAATTTTAATTCATATTGTGCAAGTAAATAGACTCCTAAGGCATTGGTCACTAACTTTAATCTTGGGAAATCTAATCTAATTGTGCTTAATAATCATGCTTGCCTTTAATTTCAGCCAAGTTGCTAGGCCATTCAGTTCTGTCTCCTTCACTTGTTGGTTCCCAACAAGTAGTTTATGTCTTCATTCATAGGGACTACCCCCCTTAGTCTGCAATTAGGAGACAACTTAAACGGAGAGGGTAGGGATCAAAGTGACAGGCCTTGTCCTCAGTGTTGTCGCAATCTAGTGTACAATTTGAGCTACAACATTTCCTGGCACCATTGTCGAGGACTAATCTTGTGGTCCTTGGTTTTCGTGACATCTATTCTTTTCTCTTCATCCTTGACCCGACATCGTCACAACATTTTCTGGCACTGGGGTATAATCTTATCATCCTTGGTTTCACTCATCTTTGCATCTTCACTATCACAATCTTCCTATCATCTGGACATTTAGGTTAGTTTCTTGTTCGTGTGGCAACTCCACTTATTCATCCATTCACAAGAGCTTATACTAGAAGAAATCTTAGTAGCTTGGTTAACCCCGCTCCTGATCCTAAAAAGGCTCTTAGAGCTCGGTTAAACAAATTACATTCTAGTAAGCACCTATTTTTCCTTGGACAGGAAGCCTTCCCTGATATCCATCTGCTTTTCCCCGACCCCGTTGGGCAAGACATCATGGACCTGTTCGCTCCTTGCAACTTTGGCAACATTCAAGGTCAACTTTATGATCTCCCAGATTCCGATTTGGATAAGATGCCTACTTTCCAAGGGAATAATGTAATCAGTGTTGAAGCCCATCTCAAAGCATTCACAAACTTCTTGGTGAAGTATACTACCATAGCTGCCTACAATCATGAGGATATTAAGATGAAGTTGTTTGTTCTTTCTCTAAAGAAGATGCAGTGGACTGGTATTTGGATAAGCTTGACAACTCCTTCAATTCTCTGCAAGCCATTATCAATGCCTTGAAAGATAAGTATGGAGATAAAAGGGAAGGAATGTATTTTCTTAGAACCATCAAAAACATAAAGAAAAATGAGAATGAGACTTGTTACCACTCAATCTAGCAGGGGTCTTAGTTGGAGTTCCAAAGGGACAACTACTAGACCAAGTGGAAACAATGGGACAAAGACCCACTTCCACCTCAGTGAATATCCCCTGCTCTTTACGGACTTTCATTGATGGGAAGAGTTCTGGTATAAGGGAAATCACTAAGAATGATATGTCAATGATCGAAAGGTAGTGAATTTAGAAGCCCATTCATAGGAGAGGCCCAGATGGTAGGGATTACTTGCTCAAGAAGCAAGGTGTAAGGCTCTCCAAGAAAGGTTTAAAGAGAAGCCTGACCTAGGGATGAGGGATAATCCTTGATAAAGGATGCCCTAGACCTAAGATTCCTAGGAGAAGAGTGTTTCTAAGATGATCGTTGTGAAATTAGAGTGACAAAGGACTGGGGACCAAAAAGAAGCCCAAGTGGACCTATTACCCACTACTTGTGGGTAGTATACATAGGGGAAGATTTTCTCCTTAGTCGACAAGCAACAGCCTCTTTGCAGCCACCAGATAGCTCGATGTGCCACTATCTCCGCCACCTGAGCCTGCCATGTGGTCCCTCGCCCATCTGTTATGATTGTATGTTTGAAGGTGGGCTTGCCGAAACCAAAGGTATGAATTTTCATTGGATTAGTTGAGTAATTTTGTTTACTTATCAAGGACACTTTTGGGCATGGATTGGTGGGGGGATTTGGCGGAAAGAGTGGTCTAGGTTTGTACTCTTGTTTCCTATAGCCAATTTGGTGGTTAGCTTTGTATCTTAGTGTCGTGGGATCTCCTTTACTGACCATTAGCTTTAGGGCTGGCACTACATGGAAAATCCTAATTTTGGTTACATGGTCCCGCCTCTCAACACCATACAAATCGCTCCCTTCCGCTGATTTTAACCCCATTCATCATTTTTCCCATTCGGTTCCACATGTGTCCACTGTGTCCACATAGGGTTAACCTCCCCCTCCCCTTGTCCACACTTTGGGTTGGACTTGGAATGATGGTCAGAGGTTGATGCAGCTAAAAAGAAAATAAAAAAAACATAATTTGGCCACTTACAATAGGAAATGTACCACAAAATGCAAAATATGGTCGGGACATACAAATTTAGCACGTTGGCAAAAGCCAAACATGAGCTCTACCCCTCATTCATGGTCATCACCTTCGTTCCTATGGGTCCTAGATGAGCCCCTTTCACACTAAGGAACCCATGATTATCCCAACCCCTGGTGGGAAATGAACTGCCCCACCTTAAAAGGGGGTATCTAGTGCTATATCCTACACTTCAC
>APFE031546838.1:24504-36656 GCA_000404065.3 Pinus taeda | reverse complement strand
GGATTTTCATTGTTTTAAGACTAATTGTTGCATGCAAACTATTGCTTAATATTGTGGGATTGTCTCTATTATAACGTTCTCTCCATGTATTGGGACATGTAGTGTGAGTGAAAACTCCTAGGGGTAAAATCAGACCTTGATAATCCATTCCTATTGTACATTTGAAGTATTAAAGCTGCAATATTGAATTCACTTTACCTAGATGGGTTTGTGAAGTAATTTTGAGGCCTCCTTGACTAGGAACCAAGAAATATTACACATAATCAACATATAGTACTCCATTATCCCAAGGATTAAGGCACTGGTCTACCAAGGGTGGTCACCAATACACTCATTTTTTCACCTTCTCCCAAGTCTATCCACATTGGGGTGACTAGGGAATCAATTCCCAACAAGTTAGCCACTAAAAAAGTTCGATCTCCTAGGGTCTCCTGCATTATTTTTTCCTCTAGCCCTCCTCCAAATTTGAAGACATTTTGATGGTAGAGTTGGGAGAAAAACCAAGCCCTAGCACCGGGACAAAAAATTTCCATCCCCAAGGCTAGCACTTCCCAGGGTCAAAGAAACATAATTTAGTGATATATTTCTTTCATTTTTCCACCTTTTCTAGGGTAATAATATCATTGATTTTTTCATATCGTAGACCGTGTCCACTTGGTCCCGTGTGGTTCCACTCCTTCAAAGGACCATCCTTCACGAACCATCTAGGATACCAATTTTAATAAGCATTTAGGGTGTGGGGATCTCATTTCAAATCCTATTGCCATAAACCTAACCCCCCACCCCAAAATCATCTTCCTTTCCCTAGAAGCACATAGTACCTTGCTTAGGAAGCAAGAAAGCTCCATCCTTCAATACCTTCTGGAAAAGGGTTTGGGTCACTCATATTCATTGACTTACCACTCATTAGTGACTCCATACATATCGGGTCTCCTCCCATCAATGAAATTCTGGAAATAGAAGGGAGCCTTAGCTGAGGTGACAGTGGGCTAAGACTTCATTTGTTGCCCTTGGCCTAGCATTAGCCATTTAGGGATTCCCCTTAGGTACCTTGCTAGTTTGAGTGGTAACATTTTAGCGCCATTTCAGGGGAGGAAGCAAGTTTTCCTCCCTAATGAATCGTTGAGGAATTGATTCCTTAATGACATTTACAAATATTCCTTTGGCAACTCCACTCATTGTCCAATCCCATAGTTTACCTGAAGGTGAAAACATTCCTCCTTTAACTAGCGTTGTTACAAAAGGGGAAAGTGAACCCCATCACTTTTTGGAACCTCCCTTTTCCTTGAATTTGAGAAATTTAGTGATACATCTCTAGAAATGGCATATAATTCAAGCACTAACTCCGAAAGGGATCAACCCAAGATGACCATGAGTGAAACACACTTAGCTAGTGTATTTTCCCCTTTGAAATTAAGTAACGGTCCCAAACCATTTCCTAAAAAATTTAACCGAACGTTTCCCAAATTCAAAGGGGATGTGACTTAGGCTTCCCATGGTTTTATTGAATAATTCTACTACTAGTTGTCCCCTAGATTGATATTTGTCGAAGATAGGGTCATGATTTTTTTTGGCTTATCACTTGAGGGACAAACAAGGGGTTGGTATCTTAGCCTTCCCCCTGGGTGCATAAAGGACTCCGATGAAATTGAGGAATTATTCATGAAAATGTGGTCATGAAATGCCCAAGGGACCTTCAACATTGAAAAGTTCTACCAAATAACCAAGGGAGGGGAAGTTGTGCAGGAATTCATTCAAAAGTTTGATAAGGTAGTCAAAGATATACCTAATCATTTGAAGCCATCTAAAGCCAACATTCTCGACAAATTCATAAAGTTAGTCGAGAATTCCAAATATCAACACGAAGAAACTCTCCTTTCTATTCTTAAAGATGTGGAAAGGTTCACTAAAGAATCCAATGTATGTGATAGGGTTATCATGAATAAAATTGATGCCTTAGAATGGGCTCAAAAACTAGGTTGCATCCCTAAAAGAAAGCATTTTCCCAAAAAGAAAAATGAAGAAGATAGGTCAAGATCTTCTCAAATCCCAAACACATTGGCCCCAACTAATGTTGTTGAGCTAAATTCTTCATATGATGATGAAGAGGATGAAAGTGAGGATGAACAAACAAATGAGCAAGCAAATCTAGTGGAATTTGATGTCATCAACATTTTTCTAGGAGGATCATACACGCATCCTCCCATTAGTGAAGTCACCTTTAAGGAAGAAAAGGAACAATCCATTCTTAATTTTGATAGCGAGGGAAGATTCAGAGGGGTCCAATATTCCCGAAAGGAAAAGGACAAATACCCCTCACCTCCTAAGAAATCACCCAAGGAAGATTCATCACCCAATAAATCCCCTACTAAATAGTCCATCCCCAAAGTTCCTCCCAAGAAAAATCCTCCAACAAAGGTAAATCAAAGAAAGGATCCTCCTAGGAAAGAATACAGGAAGAAGGAAAAGGGGAAGGAAGTTAAACATGACATAGACATAGGACTTGTCGTAGGAAAGATTACTATACATGTTCCACTAAAGGAAATTGTTAAGATTCCCAAGCAACAACAACAACTTAAAACATCCATCGGGATTTAGGATGAAAAATAATTGAAGAATTGAAAAACATTCACATCCCTGATCGAAACCCAGGGCATAAAAATTTCTTGCTAACTTGGCTATCAAAGAAATCTTCTTACATAATTGTATGTTAGATTTAGGTGATTTGGCCAATATCATTCCTTTGACTAACATGAAGCAATTGGGTCTCAACATCACTCGGCCATATAAAAGGGTGTGTGGTTTTAATTCCAAACTAGTGGAAGTGGAAGGCATCATCAAAGATCTTAAGTTATCTTTAATTAGGAATCCCCATATATCCCTCCTCATGGATATTATTGTCATTGATATACCTTATTTGTGGGGGAGGTTGTTATCCCGAAAATGGGGAGCTATCATTGGGGGTCATGTTCAAATGGATTTTTCATACACAACCATTCCCCAATATGATGGCATCCCTTCTATCCTTTATAGGTAGCCTGCTTATTCCCTACATGTGACCAATCCTTCAGCATATTATGAGATATGCGAGGGTGAGAAACCTTCCCATAGCCTCCCTACCCAGGAAATCTAAATCCTCAAGAAACTAATCTCTCAAACAAGCAAAAAGTGGAAGCCTGAGAAAGAATATAAGATTTGGGATTTAGTCTTGGTAGATAAGGATCTTGTACTCATCAGGATTCATGGAAGGGTTGGGGATGACTATTACAACATTTCTAAACTTAACGATGAACTTTTGCCTGAGATGGTCAAATTACGTTGTATCACCTCCTTCTTTGAGACTTAAATTGTATTATATGCATGGTAAAGTAGGATGCATTCCGTGTTGATTTTTGCATTAGGAATAATTTCATATGATATTCCCCATAGTAGATTAGTTTCACTTAGATAAAAAATTTCACATCTTTATTTTTATGTTGATTTTATCACCTAACATATTAGCATGTGCAATCATGAGATGTCATGAAAGCATGCAGCCCCATGTTCTTCCATCTATTATATGTGCAAGTGACAGGTCTACAGTAACCAACAGATTGTTGGAGTTCTTGTGGCCTCCCATTTGAGTATCTTCATCCACTTCTTCGAGAGATCACGTCCCATTTGGAGCTAGATGTTACACACCATTTTGTGGGTAATATCCCTAGGAGAAATTTTTTCTCCAAGCTGGTCCTCAGCTAGCAACCAATAGCCCCTTGCAGCCATCAACTAGATCATTATGCCATTTCTCTACAACCTGATCCAGCCATGTGGTCCCTCACCCATCTTCAATGATCATATGTTTGAAGTGGGCCTCCTAAATCTAAAGGTATTCCTTGTCATTTTGAAATAGAGTATTTTATTTTGCTTATCATGGACACTTCTGTGCATAGATTAATGGGGGGATTCGGTAGAAAGAATGGGCTAGGTCTATGCCTCTGTCCCTAGAACCCTTTTAGGAATTAACCTTGGATTCCAGTCTCATGGGATCTCTTTTACTGATCATTTGGTTTCAAGGATGGTGTTTCACAGGAAAACTTGATTTTGGTTGTGTGGTCCTGCTCCCTTATTCACTTATATTACCCTCTATCCACTCATTATTACCCCATTTTTCCCTCTTGGGTCCACATAGGGTCAATTTTCCCCTTCCATACCCACACCTTGGGTCATGGCCTAGAATGAAGCCTGGAGGTTGATGTAGTTGAAAAAAAAATTAAAAGAATATATGGCCACATTCAACAGGAAAAGTACCACAAAATGCAAAATATGGTCGGGACAAAAAAAAATTAACACGTAGGCAAAATCCAATACATGAGATATACCCCATTATCATGCCCATAACCCTAGCTCCTACAGGTTCTATGATCCTTCTTGATCATATAGGCACCCATGATTTTCCCAACCCTTGGTGGGCGATAAACCACCCCAAATTAAAAGGGGGATTCCATTGCTATATCTTACACATCATGCTCTAACCCTTTGAGCCCTAAGCAATTAATCAAATAAAATCATAAAAGGAAAAAGGCATATAAAGAAGGGTGGAAAACCCAAGCTCGGGGAACCTCATGTACGATGACTTCTCCCTCCTATACATTATAAACCTAAAGTGTGGGCTTTCCTCTTATTAGCTACCCTTGTACCCCAGAATGTGACCCAGGGATGCCCCTTCTCATTTCCTACTTCATTCACCTATCTGTCACATGCCACCACCTTTTGATGGATGTACCTTGACTATATTAACCCCTTTAGAGGTGGAATCCACCTAATAGGATGCTTGGTTAACCTATTTAGAGTTTAGGAGACAATGGCACATCCCAAAGCCCATTATGGAAGGGCGGGCCATTATGAAGTCCCCGCCTTTGGTACATGATTAGGTAAGCTCATTTTCTTGATTTCTCTAATGGTTGGTTGTACTCGAAGGCCAGGGGATGCATTGGATCTTATGCAAGTTTGCAAATGGTTTCCATTTGGGGTTTGGTCTCCTTATATGGGCTACTAATCCTCTAGAGGGCTACATTGGCACATGTATGGTGAGATCTGAGAGCCATGGGCCTCCATAGCAACAGATTACACTCCATGGATCCCCACATCCATTCAGAGATTGCTCATGGTTCACTTATTGGACGAGGAGGATGCACTTGATCCATCATATCCAGTCAGCTGAGATATACACCATACACTTGGGAGATGATCCAGAAGTTCCACAATGATGTGGCATTATCTACACCATAATCTTAGCCCTTGAGGGTGACCTACAAGCATCTTCAATTTGTTTGGAGGCTCATGATGACACTTGTCTGCCCCCATATGTCATTTGGAGCACCACAGGTTATTATAAGGGAAACCCCCTTGTCCACTTCTTTTGAGGGTCCTTCTCTTCATTATGGCACCCATGGACCTCATTAGACCTCTTAGAGGACCCTATGACATGCATAGATTATTATTTTACCTCTTGAGAGGCTTATATTTTCATTCATGAGCTAGTTTGGTGGGCTTGTTACCAAAAGTTATATTATTAGCACATTATTTAATTTTTGGGAGTTATGTATACCAAGGAGGCTAATTCGAACTCCTTAGATGTGTATAAATAAAAGTGAGGTGAGATCATTTCTCATCATCACTTTAGATTGGATCTCTCTCTTCTTTAAAGAACTTCGTACTTTTTTCTAGAGGATGAATTGGAGCATTTATGGATGAATTTTGATGTATGGTTATTTGGTTTATCTTCTCTTGGAGCTTCTCTACTATCATTTTTGAATGGTTGGATATACTCTACTTCATGTAAGTATGAATTTTTTATGTTATTCTTGTTACTTTTTGTTGGGAAAAATATTGAGAGGTATATTAGTATTTTCAAATCAATAAATTTTTCATTTCTTATTCAGATTTCTATATGTGACTTTACTGACGGGAACCCACGTGTGTATGCGACTGTTATTAAGACAACTAGCGTACATCAAATAAACTTATGATTCAGTTAATTCATCATATTTTGGTCTTCAGCCAGTGCATCAATACTTTATTAAACATTATATAAATAGTAACCATGTGTTGTAAGAAAAAAAATAAGACATCACAAATAAGCAACACACAGGAACACCAGGATTTAAGGTGGAAGCCCAATGCGGGAAAAAACCACCTACTACTATCATCTCTATCTTCTTTTTAATTTAAATATATATAATATATCTATATATTATATTATATATATTATACAATCTTGTACTGGCGCAGACTTATACCAGGTACACAGGCACCCAACTGCAGAAGGCTACAACCTTCACTCATTCTATAGTTGCTAATGGAAGGGAGCTCCAACCCCCTGATCTGATCACCAAGTACTACTGGAAAGAAGCTTCGACTTCCTTACTGAAGGCTCCAACCCTCAACATCCTCCATGGACCATGTTTCATGAATTTTCACACTAGATCCACCTGCTTCAACACATCATAACTTGTAGCCCATGTTTCATCAAATTTTCAGACTAGATCAATTATCAACACTTAAGCTCAATATCAAAAATAAAAATGTAACTCATCACTATAACACAGTCATCCATCTCTAACACATCTGAATCAATAAATCATTGAAAACCAATCATCAATTTCTGAATCAACTGATCACTGGAAATTTTGACAGAACTGAAACAATCAATCACTGAAACTTCTGACACACCTGAATCAATCAGTTGCTGAAAATTTTAACACACTTGAATCAATCAGTCACTGAGACTTCTGACACAACTAAATCAACCACTCACTCAAAACCCAATCATTTGATAGTTAATCAAATTCAAACAATCAACTGGAACATTCAGATCATTGTAACCAGTACACAGAAATGAACCCAGAATATTGCATCAACACACATAATCAACTGCAGTCCTGATTGTTCAAATGCCAAAATGCATATGCTACTTCACTTAAGGCAACCTGCATGCATATGCACTTTTCAGTAGAGAAACCCGCGTACATATCTTAAAATAAAGAAAATTGAAAACTTGCCATTCTGAAAAGAATATTGAGTCATACTCAGATCTACTGCAACACTTTGAACTAGTCACGGTATTGTCTCTGATCTTCAATCACAATAAGAAAGTAATATTAATATTCATGAATCAATAAATACCCAAATTCAGCTTCATCATTCAATCATATCTACTTCAGACATTATCACTCAACCCAGATCAACATGAGGACATCATTGATAGACAATAGAGAAATAGTAGCACTGATCAAGTTGATCGGTCATTTATGAAAAAAAACTCCTTACTTTATATACTATACTTTTAAGAAGCGAAACTACATGTATACACGCTTTTCCCAAGACCAACGATGTATATATCTACATATTTTGACCTAAAATTGTGCAGCTCTTCAGAACTTCAGAAAAAACATAGATCATAATATTCAGAGATAAAAACATGTGTCAGTACTTGGATCTAGTCAATCCATGAGGAGATCATACAATGAAAAGTCATTTCAGGTCTCATGGTCTTGATCCATCATTATATTCATTGGTGCATAATTATTTCATATCTATTGGATCTCATCCATCATCAAACTCTCGTATGCATACTTAGTTTAGGTCAAGTAAAGCATCAAAAACTCATAACATGCATATTTTCTTTTGATCTAACTCTCCATAAGATTTCCATTACTTGCACACCCACACACTTTTCTCTTCGTCTCCTTATATAGTTTTAGCCTTTTTCAATACCTTGGGTCAAAACCATAGTTATGTTGATGGTATTCTTTCACAGGATCAATATTCTTTGTCGTGCTCATTACTATGGGTCAATACCATGGTAAGAACCTCTGGTATTTAGAATACCATGGTTCAAACACCATACACTACTTTTCTTCACTAAACTCGCATGCATACGTGACTTAGCTTAAGAGAACCCACTTATAGTTCTTGAGCTTCCAACTTTATCATTCCTCTGAATTGATTCCTTTGAACTGCCATTCATTCTATCACATTTGTAAACACAACTACCATGCATTCTATCATATCTGTAAACACATCTTGTTTATACCTTTAACAAGTAGATCAAGGGACAACTCATCAAGTAGGATTCCATTCATCAAATAGGTTATCATCAAGGACAACTTATCAGGTAGGTTTCCATCAAGGACAACACCTAATTCATAATGCCAACAATTTCTTGTATCAATATTCTGATTCTAATCTATAAACCTTTCACCCATCATTTTGGTATTATGTTCCATCATTTTTTCACCTTTGAACTAACTTGTGGATTCATCTAGTTACCATATACTTATTCTATTACAAGTGAGTTTCCATCAAGTACAACACATGCATCATAACGCCAACAATATCCCCCTTTGGAATTGATGGAAACCACTTTGGTGTTTGGTCACCACAACCTGTAAGTAACATCAAGCCAAGCACCAAGCTTTTCAAAAAATCAAGCTACTCTCCAAACACCAATCTACTCTCCCCCTTTGACATCGAGGGAAAAGGGCTTACCAATGAGGAATTCCATATATGAATTGACTGTGCTCCCCCTTAGTACATGCTGAATTCTCTTATCATGCTCCCCCTGAGCACATGCCAAAATATCTTACAAATGTACAATGAAGTACATGAATCTATGACTGATATAACTTGTCCTATCACCAAACATTTACATCAATCACCCAACCAAGTGGGATTACATTTTTGACACAACCACCCAACCAAGTGGGATTACATATTTAACATGATCTCAAAAGTCCATACACAGCAGAATATGACAATTATTACATCATAGGTATTTACATGACCTTTACATAATGATATACATGATATTTATAACAAAGACCAAAGATAAGAACATGATAGTTATCAGAAACTATCATACATCATATATGATCTAAACCATAGGCATATGTCAGTAACATCAAGAACAACCTTTATATTTCCATCATCAATTCACAAGGTAAGACAATGTAAATTTATATCATCAAACTGTGACTAAGTATGTCACATATAGATATCAACTCATCCTCTTGACCTTATCAAGATCAACTTGCTCCTTTTCCTTAGTAGAAAAATCCTTATGTGTAGCCTTCCATGAATCAACTAAGCATATGCCATATCTCCAAGCAGTGATAAAAAATAATTCACATCATATCGTATATATGTGAAAACACCATAGTCATCATCCATGACCATAACACCATCATCGTAGCAAGAACTGCATGATCTTTCTACACAACCCTTAATATATCAACCATGTATCATCACTAGGGAATTTTCCAACATCCCACATCTGATAAGCATCAACCATGATAATCAACATATGTGAGAACCAAACCTATCATCATATGGTAAGAAGCCCTATCTCCAAATAGCCATGTCTTCAAATAGTAATCTTCATGAAACCTGCAATAACACCATTCTCTTGGCCAACCAACATTATTTACCAATGTGCAGTTTAAGTAATCAACCATGTATCCATCATATAGATAACAGTATGCATCTAGCTTCTCATCAAAGAAAACCATGAGCTTATATTCATTTGTCAAACATTCTTGATACCATCAAAAGAAATAATCCTCATGCATAACTGCACCATATGAAATTTATGCAACTTTTAAGGCATGATCACAACAACATAAAAGAAATGAGTGACACTTATAATCATCAAATAATGAAGTTGTATACTCAACCTTTATTCTTCTCCTTGAACTTACGAAGATCACCATGTAAGCAACATAACATATGTACTATATGCAGATGTTGAATCATCCATAAATCTGATCAGAAGCATCAAAAAAACTATAAGTATCATCTGTGATTTCATCATAGGCAACTCATGGCTGAAACATAGCATGATGCATCAATTAAACACTTCAAAAACATAAGATTCATAATCATTGATAAGAATCATTATGTACCAAGGACTTCTAAAGCAAACATAATGCAAACAATGTAGTATTAGAAGTATAGAAAATGCTCCCCCTGAACTTGGGCCAGCTATTCACTGTTAGATCTGATCATTTCATATATCAGTAAGAATCATCAAGGCATCATCACCAACCAATTATACATCAAGACATCAATAACTTATGAGGGAAAAAATCACTTCTAAATAGCATCAAAAAACTGTAATCATCAACCATTGTTAGGATCCCATATTGTCTATTTTTGACCCTATATTTTGTCATAATATTACCCTTTTCAACTCATAGTTGAAAGCCTTTGTTAGTATGTTGACCCAATCATTCTAAAGGTATACAATAATTCTTCTCATTACTATATGTTTAATTATTCAACACATAATCATGCTATCTTTATAATTGATCCTTGAAGTTGACTAAGTTGCTGAACAATTGTTGAAACTGCCTAAAGCTGGCAGGACTATATTTTGCAGTTGCTGAAACAGCAGAAACAGCACGAACCTCGAAGCTAAAATAGCGGAAACAGCACGAACCACGAAGCTGAAACAGTAAGAACAGCATATGAATCTGAAGGAGATAGTTGAGATTTGTGCACCAGAATTGCGGCAACAAAGGAATCTGATCGATCTGAATAAACTATTACATTGGTCGTAACGTTCATAATCCACATTACTGTAACAGCATTCTGTTAACGGGAAATGATTTCCCTATTTTTGTACAAAGGGATGAATTAGAATTTTTTCTGAAAAATATTTTGTAATAGATGTCTCCTCTATAAAGAGGATACATCTACATTAGAGAGGGGGATGAACAAGCTGTAACACAAGGGATTGTAGCGAAAGGACAAGACTGAATCTTTCTTGTAATATGGTATATTGACGGATGAATAAAATTCTGTTCTGAGTATTTTAACTTAGTTTTTGTGTCCTGGGGAATCTTGTGAGAAGGACAGGGCCCACCTTCATCACAAGATTCACCCATCTTCTTTCTGTTGTGTGTTGTGTGTGAGTTTTGTTCATACCTCATTTACGAGCATCGCTTCTAATGGTAATTTACTTTTGCTAAGACTATGTTTTCCTTTTCAATTGATGTTGTACATGAGTGCCTCACCGGTGATTAGGATTTACAGAGTCCATTGGTGAACTGGATAAACAGGGGCAGGTGCTGAATGTCCCTACTCTGAGGGATAGGGTCCTGATCCTTTGTTACAGGACAAGCCATTGTTTCCTTTTTGCAGATTTATTCTCTTTAATCAATTATTTGTTTTTATTTCAATCATGCAATAGATTATAACTGCTATAACACAGAGTAGAGATTTAACAAAGTGTGAATTGTTTATACTACACCTTTTTAATGTTATTAAAATTAAGTACATACAGTACGTAGTCACCTTTGAAATAATCAGACTTTCCCGGGTTGACAATTTATGTGGCACTCGACTGCTTAAATTAATAAGCAATTAAAGTGACCAACATTTTGGCGCCGTTGCCGGGGAAGGCGACCGAAAATTTTAAAAGTATTAATGAATTTCCTTTAGATGTACAGGATGCATGAAAGGACACAGGAAAGCTAACCCTACAGGCGGCAGGGGCAAAGGTAGAGGAGGAAGAAAAACTTTCATTGACGACATTATTTCAAAAGCAGAAACATCACAGAAGGTAAGCTTTCGGAGGCCACAGACGCAGCACTCTCTCCAAACGGACTACGAAATGGAGGAAGTATTGGGACCAGAAAGGGCCAAAGAGACAATAGAACAAGTCGAGGAGTCAGTGGAAGACATTGAGGAACCAATAGAAGATATTGAAATTGAGGAACCAAATCAGGATATTGAAAGCCCTACAGAAAGTGCTGAAGACCAAGCGAGTGAGACAGGGGAGCAACCAATGGAAGGAAATAATGAAGGGCCCTTTGGTGGGGGACGAAGAGAAGGAAGAGGGGAAAATTTCCTCTCCACCTTAGAATTCCCTATTGAAGATCTTCCTAGAGGGGCAACTCCTATGAAGAATATTCCACTATCAGCCCTACCTAATTTTCATGGTTTATCATCTAAAGACCCTGATTAATTTTTGCTTGAGTTTGATATATTGTGTAGGAGTTATGATTATGTGACTAATCCTCAAAAGTTGAAGCTATTTCCAGCAACATTAAAAGGAAATGCATTAAGATGGTTCATGAGCCTGGGAAGACATGTGATCACAACTTGGGATC
>APFE031546838.1:0-23453 GCA_000404065.3 Pinus taeda | reverse complement strand
AATACCCACCCTTTAATCAAATGAATTTCCCACCCATGCAGCAACCAAATCCCCCTTTTGTTGATCCTACAATATGGAATCCCTGGGCTCTACAACAATCCTATTTTAATCAATGGAACCCAAGTTGGACAGCTCAGCAGATTCCATTTCCAAACCAATTTCCCCAGTATCAGCAATCTCTCTCCTTATCATCAAATGCTCCACCGAATAATCAAACAATGAGACCACAACTACCTGTGCAACCTAACCCCAACCCAAATAACAATAAAGCTCTGTAGGTAATTGATATTCAAAACCAACCTGTTTTCCCTATGCAATGCAATGATATTTATTTACGCTCTGGGAGGATAGTTGAACCCATTATTGATGACATTACTTCTTCTGACTCTGATAAAGAAGAAACTGGAAAAGAAAAGTCATCTAATAACAATGCTGAAACAGTTGAATCATCCTCTAATAAGACTGCTGAAACAGCAGAGCCACCATTTCCTGAACGACTGGCTCTTACCAAAACACTTGAGCCACCTTCTTTAAACCTTTCAGGAGAATTACAGAATTTATATGTTAAGATTCCACTCTTACAGGCACTAAGAGATGTACCAATTTATGCTAGAACTATTAGAGATATTTGTATTAAGAAACCTGGAATAAAAGCTAAAGATCCCCTCACAGTCCATGTGATGGGTGATCTAGCTGCTCTAATGTTAGGTAAAAACCCCCCTGTGAAATATGGTGACCCTGGTCATCCTACGGTCACAGTGCAGGTTGGAAAAACTTTTGTTTCTAGAGTTCTAGTAGATCTAGGTGCTGCAATAAACATTATGACACTTGAAACCACACAATTATTACAGTTAAAGAATGTAATTAGGGAAACCCCAACCATTCTAGAGCTAGCTGACCACTCCACAGTCAAACCTGAAGGAGTCATTGAAGACCTAATAATTTTAGTTGAACCCTGGAACTACCCAGCTGATTTTGTTGTATTACAGACTAAAACAAAGTTGGGGGGTCATCCATTGATTTTAGGGAGACCTTGGCTAGCTACATCAGATGCCTTCATCAGCTGTAGATCAGGCTCAATGACAATTTCTAATGGATGTGAAACCAAACAGCTTACTCTTTACCCTCATGCTAAACCTACGATTAATAATGATAACTTTGTATGGTTAGATTATGAGGATGATGAGACCCAACCCATTTTGACTATCAGACAAGCTTTAACTCTTAAATGTTCAACCGAGGATGAATTAATTAGTAATTTTATTTATGAACCTTCTTCGGTTAATTCTGAAATATATGATCACTTGACTACAGTCTTGAATCCTGAATCTCAACAAAACCTTAAAACTGAAAATTTATCTCAGACACCAGCTGAAATCTCCTCCAAAAGTATAACAGTAGAAATCGAGCCTGGAAAAACATTAAATATAAACCCTGACCTAACAGATGCTGAAACACAGCAGTTAATGAAGCTACTCCGTGAGAATAAAGAAGCATTCACATGGGATTACACAGATATGAAAGGAATCTCTCCTGAATTATGTACTCGTCGTATTTATATTAAAGAGGGATCTCACCTAGGCTGTCAACCCCAACGACGAATGAATCCCAATTCAAGGGAAATTGTGAAGGAAGAACTTCAAAAATTGTTGAATGTAGGATTTATATATCCTATATCTGATAGTGAATGGGTTTCTCCATTAGTAATTGTACCTAAGAAAAATGGGAAATGGAGAGTGTGTGTAGATTATAGAGCTCTAAATAAGGCCACTCAAAAATATCATTTCCCTTTACCATTTATTGATCAAGTACTAGACAATTTGGCAGGAAAGAGATTATTTTCCTTTTTGGATGGATTTACTGGATATAATCAAATCAAGATTGCACCCCAAGATCAAGACAAGACCACCTTTACTAGTCCATGGGGGACTTTTGCCTATAGAATCCTTCCATTTGGATTATGTAATGCACCAGCAACATTTCAAAGAGCAGTAATAGGGATTTTTTCTGATATGCTTAACGATTCATTAGAAATATTTATGGATGACTTTACTCCTTATGGTGTGACTTTTGAAGATGCATTACAAAACCTTGAGAAAGTACTTAAACAATGTAGAGAAGAACATCTTGCCTTAAGTACTGAAAAATGCCATATGATGATGAATCAAGGTATTGTATTGGGACACTTTATCTCATTCCTAGGAATTCAAGTTGATCCAGCTAAAATACAGGTAATTCAGACTCTTCCTATCCCTAAAACACAAACTGATGTAAGAAGCTTTTTAGGACATGCTGCGTATTATAGAAGATTTATCAAAGATTTTTCTCAAATAGCTTCTCCTTTGTTTGTGTTACTTATGAAAAATACTGAATTTAAGTGGACTGATGATTGTCAGAAAGCATTTAATGAACTTAAACATCAATTGTCTATAGCTCCCATTTTAAGAGGACTTGACTGGGCACTCCCCTTTCATATATCCTCTGATGCTTCAGACACTGCAATTGGAGCTGTCTTGGGTCAAGAAGAAAACAATCTTCCTTATGCTATCTATTTTATTAGTAGAAATATGACCTCTGCTGAACTTAATTTTTTCCCCTAGGAAAAAGTCGTAATTTTATTCATGTTGATCAAATTACATTTTGTAGATGCTTGTAGCATATGCATATGGATGATCCTGTAATAACAGGCAGCAGACAGAAATAAAGCACAAAATGGAAAAAACAGTTCCTGAGATGTCAGGAAGACAAATAGATATAATAGTAAATGATTAGCAGGCCTATGTTCTCCTGCCTTTTTTCTTTTCTACTTTGCACCAGGCTCCAGTGCTGTTAGTAGGATCAATTACAGCCAGTTGATTTTCCCCTGTGTATGCTGGATGTTCTTTATCTGAGTCCGATCCTTCTGGGCTATGTGCTCTTTTGACTCCGCTTAATTCCAATTGAAAATCATGTTGTTGTACCAAGCTGTGTGTCTCCAAATTGGGCTTCTCAATGCCTTCATTTCGCTCTTTCTCCTGTCTCATTTTTACATTTGTGGGTTCTGTGTTCAGTGCCTCCTCCTCCAGTGGTTCCGTATTCTGCCAACCTTTTGGTTTTTTCTGTTGTTTCTTGTTCCCTTTTGGCTCCCTACTAGCCAGTGGGCATGCATTTTGTAGGTGCCCTGTCTGCAAGCATCTCCGGCATCTGAAAGCCGTGTTCTCATAGTCAAGATTTTGTATCCACATTGAATTATTGAAGTTTAATGTGATGTGATCTGGAATTCCTTTACTTAGGTCCATCTCCACACATATTCTAGCATATGTGAATATTCCGCGCACAGTTCTGTCTTCATCTGTTTTAAGATGTTTTGTTAATTTGTTCCCAATGGCTGTTAATGCTTTTCGGTGCCAAAAATGCAGTGGGAGGTTATGCAGCCTTACCCAAACAGGTATCGTCGAAACAACCATGGTGTTGGCATTGAAATCCGGGAACCAGGGGGTGATAAAGAGGCCAGCATTGCCCCAAAACCAAGGCCCCTGATTTATGATGTTGTCTCGTTCCAGTTCTCTATTAAATTTGACTATGAAGAAACCCTTAGGGCATAGGTATATTTCACATTTGGGTGACCATGCTGTAAAAACCCATTGATGCAATACATCCTCTTTGGGCCAATAACCATTAAATCTGCATATAACGGCATTATGTATTAAATCTGAGTATAGATCTGTTACCTTCGGTAGTGTTACAGTAAGTAAAGGTGAATCTTGCTTCTGTTCCACTATGTATGTGCCTGGAAGCTCGGATGTAGGTGTTGATCTGTGATTCAGTGGTTCCTTTCCTTTAACTGCATCACGGAAGGATCTCGTGGTTTTTGAGCTGGTTCCCTTACAACCGCCTCGAAGTCTCAGGTTGAGTATAATGGTTGAATCCTTTGTGACTCCATAGTGTTGGAGTGTGAGGTGATCCTGCATACACAGCCCAGAAAATAAGAGGTTTTGGTATATTTCCAGGGTTCCCATTATGTTCTGGATCCTCTTTTTTAACCCTAAGACATCCATCCCTGCCCTGATTTGTACGCAGTAGTGTCTACCTTCCACAAATCTGACAAATATTTGATTCAAATCTGGCATACCAGCCTTGCATAAACCCTGATCTATATGATTTCTCTTCAGATCTGGCGGATCTGTGGTGATTCTTGAGTTAGAGGGCTTGATACCTCCGATCTGCAAGGATCTGGCTATCCCTGCCTCCACGCATCCATATCTCCCGTCACCATCCAACACAGAATAATGACTATGAAAACCCTATTTTCTGTCTGGAAAAATCCTCTTTATGCAGCTTACCTTGCAGATCGTGTTGCGTTGGATGAGGTCGTTGAAATCGGGTTGAGTGGAGGCGTATAAATGTTCTTCGCTTCGCTGTCCCATACGCAGGCTTCACCATCGCTCAGCAGGCTGATTTTATGACCGTGCCGCGGCGATTTGTCTCTCCCATCAATCTGCAGCCGCCCCTTTAGAACTATTGTTTGCATCCTGGAGTTTTCAGTCGACCATGTGAGTACGGGTATCAGGCTTCCATCCGATTCTGTGGCGGCACAGAGCAGGCCATTCTTGCCCAGGAAACGAAAGCCGAAGGTGTCCATTCGAAACCCTAGATCCAGATCTCCTGCGGTTCAGCCTCTGAACTCTTCGTTTCATTACTTTTCCTGAACTTAATTATACAGGCATCGAGAAATAATTCTTAGCAGTCATTTATGCTATTAATAAGTTTCGACATTACATTACCGGTTACACTACTTTGGTTCATACTGATCACTCGGCCATTAAATATTTAATGAACAAATCAGTTACAAATGCTCGAGTTACCAGATGGTTATTACTATTACAAGAATTTGATATCACAATTGTAGATCAACCAGGTAAAGAAAATGTAGTTGTTGATTTCCTTTCTCAGCTAAAAACTGATGAAAATACTCCAGTTGATGATTCCTTTCCTGATGAATATTTATTTGCAGTATCTACTCACTCACCTTGGTATGCAGACATTGCTAATTACTTAGTTGCAGGAAAGCTACCATCACACCTATCGCACAGAGAAAAGAGAAAGATCATTCAGAAAAGTGCTAGGTACAGCTGGATAAGCGGATGTCTTTTTCACACAGGACTCGATCACGAAATTCGGAGATGCATCAGAGAAGATGAAGTTTATGATATATTGAAGGCTTGTCATGATAACCCTTGCGGAGGGAATTTTGCTGATAAAAGAGCAGCACACAAAGTTCTTAGAATGGGTTATTACTGGCCCTCACTTTTCAAGGATGCAAAGAAATATGTTAGGGCTTGTGATAGCTGTTAGAGAATGGGGCAGCCTAATCACAGGGAGGAAATGCCACTTAATCCCCAGGTAATACTTGAACCTTTTGAAAGATGGGCGCTAGACTTTATAGGTCCCATTAATCCCCCATCCAATCAAAGAATTTATATACTGGTCTACACAGATTATATGAAAAAATGGGTAGAAGCTAAGGCACTCCTCAAAGCTAATGAAGAATCATTTTTAACCTTTTTATTTGAAGAAATCTTTGTTAGGTTTGGATTGCCTAGAGAATTAGTCACAGATAGAGGACCTCCTTTTAATTCTCATGGCTTCAAAGATACATTACAGAAATATCACATTAAGCATAAAATGACTACAACTTATCACCCCCAAGCCAATGGGCAGGTGAAAGTACGAATAAAGTTATAGAAGCCATTTTGACAAAAACAGTAAAGGAAAATAGAAGGGACTGGTTTCAAAGGTTGCCTGAAGCATTATGGGCTTACAGAACTACTTGGAGGAATACTACAGGTTTTTCACCTTACGAACTAGTCTATGGTAAAAGTGTTGTTTTTCTTGTGGAATTTGAAATCAAAACCTTAAGGATTGCTTTAGCTGTTAACCTTAACTTGACTGATGCACAGACAGCTAAGTTGCAACAGCTTCAGGAATTGGATGAAAAGAGGTTAGACACCATCCATCAAACAACCATGATACAACAGCAAAGGACCAGGTGGCATGATAAAACCATTAAGCACAAGCAGTTCCAAAAAGGTAATTGGGCTCTACTGTATGACTCCCATTTTGAAAATTTTCAAGGTAAATTAAGAACAAGGTGGCTAGGACCCTATGAAGTAGATACTATTTTCCAAATGGAACAGTCAGACTCTTAACGATTGATGATTCCAGAACACCATTATTAGTGAATGGGTATTGACTCCGTTTGCATCAACAGCCTATTTCTAAAGAATATTTCAAAGCTACTTGCATGACAGACACACACTATGCCTTTTTGGGGGAACCTGCTATCCCTAATGCACTTGATTTTCTATTTATGTATTTATTTTTAGAATAGATTCGTTAACTAATAATCCCTGTCAAGGGTTGCCATGTTACAATTAATTATTTTACAGATCTTAGCTTCGGAAGGTGGCTGAGAAGAAAAGTTCCAAGCTAGGGAGAACTAAGATGGGGCTTGGAGAAGCATTGCCATCTCACTTCAGAACACAATTCATTCCTCTTACATTTTTCCACCATTTCCCGTTGCTGAAACACCATTTCCCGTTGTTGAAACACCATTCCCCGTTGCTAAAACACCATTCCCCGTTGCTAAAACACCATTTCCCGTTGCTGAAACACCAATTTCCAGTGCTTAAAACGCAAATCTTGTCCATTTTTCCCAAAAATCAATAATTCTCCCATTTTTGTTCCCGAGAATGAACTATTACTCTTCATTAAGCGAATCAGCCATTCATCCTGATAATTATGGTCCTTCACTATTATTTGTTGTGATTGATGAAATCCTTGTGTGTAGAAAACCCTCATACTTTATAGTTCCTTTTTTATATATCATCGACCTATTGATGACGAGATAATACTTTTTGGCGCAACAACCAAAGGTAAATATAAAGGTATGCGTGTTTACATGTGAATATTAAATCGTAGTTAATGAGAAGAGATGATATGACTACTGAAATCGTCGTACTACCAACCATATCATTTAAGCCGCAGTTGGGGGGGTTACCAAAATATCATAATCATTAAATGACACGCCAATCACCGCCATTTCTATTTTCTCGCGGTAGTATCTAGTCACCCCGTCTGTACCTTATGACTTTAGTTGTAACATTCTACTCTGTTTCGACCTCGGCAAACTAGGCTCTGCACTTTGTATCTTGTCTGAACCAGTAACTATGGGAGTAAATGTTGTTAGACATGAACCTGGCTCAACGGCATTACTGGAACTCTACCAGGAGGCATATCAAATCTTTTTACAGGCTGGATGGGTGGATTACTTCAGAAGACTTCCGGATTTCGACTCACAGCAGGCTCTGGAATTTGCATGTAATCTGAGGGAAGGATACTCCATTGTCCAAGGAGTGCGAATTCCAGCAACAGAAGAGGATATCGCACAATTTTCAGGACTACCAACCAATGGTACTCACTGGTTCAGTAGGAAACACCTCATTCTCCATGCACAGCAAGATTTTCTGTTACCAGGGGAGCATGTTGAACCCAAAGGCAGGGGCATTGCACTTCGATCACTACCACCACCATGGCCAAAGGTTGCAGAATTTGTTAAGCACTATTTTACCTGTGAGGGTCGCTATCAGGTAGTCTACCAACACAACTTTGTGATTTTAAATAATTTGAGGCATGGTCGTTTAATAAATATTCCCTATTATATGCTTGGATGTCTAAAAAATATGGCACATTATACTGTGAAAGCAAGGCACCAACTCCTTTCCCTTACACACCATCGTTTGGCCCAACTCTTAATAAATAGAGGTTTTGCCCTGCATAATCCACCTCCCATCAATAATCCTCCTCACCAAGCTGAGGAAATTCCTCAGCAAGCTAAGGAAAATCCTTAGCAAGCCCAAGCTAATTCCCAGCAATCCGAGGAAAACTCCCAGCAAGCTGCTAAAAATCAGCAACCAGCAGCGGAAACTCCACAATTAAGCACTGAAAATTTGCAACAGACCCCAACCCTTAATGAAGCTGAACCATCCACTCCCATGGTCCATATCCCTACCGATGATTCGGACGACAATACCCCCATCAGTACGCTTAAGAGGAAGAAGCAACAGGAAGCTGCAACCCCACTAAAAAGAAAACCCAGGGCCTCAGTTTCCCATAATCTCCCTATCTTAAGGAAAAGTGCCCGAAAAAGAAAAGCTACTGTGTTTCCTGCCTCCTTACCACGGCGACGAACAAGGTCGTCCATAGTAACTGAGGACATTATCCCAAATTCCCCACCCATCACTCTAAAATCCCGTATTCCGCCCAGCCCTGAACCTTCACTTTCCTCACCGTCGCATGCCGAAATTTAGAGAGTTCACGATTTTGTGACATCATTTTTCTCAAAAGAGGTAGCTGCTCCTCAAGAACTAGCTGTCGATACATCTAAAGTAGACATCCAAGACGATATAGGGTATGTGGCTGATACACAAGAACCAGCCACTGACCCAACAGGTGATACACAAGAACCACCTGTTGTGGACACAAATGATGAAGTTAATACTGAACAGCAAGTCTCTCCCCCAGTGGAACCTGCAACTACAGAAGCACCGGTTACTTTAGCCTCCTTGCAGGAAGAAAATGAGTTTTTGAAATCTGGAATCAAGGCTTATCAGTAAGAATTAAAAATGGCCAGGGAAGCCTATGAAAAGGAACTTAATCTGTACATGTTAGCTCAGGTAGCATCGACAGCCGAAAAGAGTGCAGGAAAGGATCAATACAGTGAATACATGTGCAGCGAATGTGGTGATCTCTATACTCGAGCAGGTTACAAGATAGTTGAAGTTCCGTTGTCTGGAGCCAGTCCAGAACTTCCTCCTATTATAGTCAAAAAGGAATACCCTGTTGTTACACAAGAACCAGCAGGCTCTTCAATAATTTTAGAGAAAGGGACAAAAACACCCCAGCCTACCCAAGTTGTTACAGAACAGAAACCAGTAGCAAAGTCGTTTACAACTAAGGTTACACAGATTGAACCTCTCTGTGTCAGCAGTTCTTACACACAGACTTCTAGTTTTCAAAAACTAAGTAGCACATGGAAGACAAAGTATGAGATCTCACAGGGAAAGGCATTTCAGCAACAGAAGTCATTATGGCTCAACCATGCATACAAAAATTGGGAAGTGCTTGAATAGTCTCGTGCACAATATAAGGAGAATAAGAAATTAAAAACCAGACTATCCCTCATCTTTGACTTGGTCCAGCAGTTACTTGCTACAAGGAAACCCTCTTTTAATTATTCTGTATTTTTGAGAGAACGTTTAGCGTTCCTCCAAATAAAAGCAATCAAGGATGGAAGACCCCACCAGGTATCTACACCACAGCAATTTATTAAGACCTTCGCAGAAGCACCAAATAGTGACCAAAAATTGTTGTGTGAACTCTATCTTCACAATGAGGCTATGCCTGAAGATAGAAAGCTTAATTTACTTCCTCTGGTTGGAGATATCCAAATAAGAGCCTTTATTTCCTTCTTGGCCAATCAGCTTACTTGGCAGAATGCTTTTATGTCAGCAGCACATAATGAGGAGAACTGTCTCCTCTGGATCCGTGTAGAGCCACAACATGCAGTTGTCTTCATTGCAGAACATCAACAAATTCTACGAGAGCTAGGGATGACTAATCATATCAGGAAATTACAGGCAGCAGTCTTGGAAGACTGCCAGTATTATGTAAAAACTAAAGGAGCTCTGGCTATAAAAGCCAATAATCTATTCTGGGAACACTATCCTAAAGAGAGACGGGAATATCATCCTTATAATCCTCTCAATCTTCAGGTGGCAATCTCACACATACCTAATTATGTTAGATGTATTACACTGTGTGTTGAACGATGGATTGTTTATCACTTTCATTTCCCTCTCTTATGGCTACCTGGACAGCAATATAAGGCTCAATATAAATTAACCAAAAAGGAGGAGCTGGCAGCATGGCAGAAACTTCAGAGTGTCTATGGGTTTAGAGATATGGTTGACAGCACCTTCCATACTTACTGCATAAGTAATTTGCATTGTTCATCCCAGTATTCCTACTCGGATTCAGACTAGACGTTGCATGCGGACATTCAACCTTTTCAGTTGGGGGGGGATGTTAGGATCCCATATTGTCTATTTTTTACCCTATATTTTGTCATAATATTACCCTTTTCAACTCATAGTTGAAAGCCTTTGTTAGTATGTTGACCCAATCATTCTAAAGGTATACAGTAATTCTTCTCATTACTATATGTTTAATTATTCAACACATAATCATGCTATCTTTATAATTGATCCTTGAAGTTGACTAAGTTGCTGAATAGTTGTTGAAACTGCCTAAAGCTGGTAGGACTATATTTTGCAGTTGCTGAAACAGCGGAAACATCATGAATTTCGAAGTTGAAACAGCACGAACCGCGAAGATGAAACAATAAGAACAACATATGAATCTCAAGGAGATAGTTGAGATTTGCGCACCAGAATTGCGACAACAAAGGAATCCGATCGATCTGAATAAATTGTTACATTGGTCGTAACGTTCATAATCCACATTACTGTAACAGCATTCTGTTAACGGGAAATGATTTCCATATTTTTGTACAAAGGGATGAATTAGAATTTTTTCTGAAAAATCTTTTGTAATAGATGTCTCCTCTATAAAGAGGAGACATCTACATTAGAGAGGGGGATGAACAAGCTGTAACACAAGGGATTGTAGCGAAAGGACAAGACTGAATCTTTTTTGTAATATGGTATATTGACGGATGAATAAAATTCTGTTCTGAGTATTTTAACTTAGTTTTTGTGTCCTGGGGAATCTTGTGAGAAGGACAGGGCCCACCTTCATCACAAGATTCACCCATATTCTTTCTGTTGTGTGTTGTGTGTGAGTTTGGTTCATACCTCATTTATGAGCATCGCTTCTGATGGTAACTTAATTTTGCTAAGACTCTGTTTTCCTTTTCGATTGATGTTGTACATGAGTGCCTCACTGGTGATTAGGATTTACAGAGTGCATTGGTGAACTGGATAAACAGGGGCAGGTGTTGAATGTCCCTACTCTGAGGGATAGGGTCCTGATCCTTTGTTACAGGACAAGCCATTGTTTCCTTTTTGCAGATTTATTCTCTTTAATCAATTATCTATTTTTATTTAAATCCTGCAATAGATTATAACTGTTGTAACACAGAGTAGAGATTTAACAAAGTGTGAATTGTTTATACTACACCTTTTTAATGCTATTAAAATTAAGTACATACAGTATGTAGTCACCTTTGAAATAATCAGACTTTCCCAGGTTGACAACTTATGTGGCACTCGACTGCTTAAATTAATAAGCAATTAAAGTGACCAACAACCATCAAAACAAAAAAGACAATTGATCATTGATTGAACCATATCAGACCCTTTTCCTAATTTTGTCCCATGGTTTCTTCATCAAACCAACATATGTGTGATTGTGCAGTTTCCAACTCATGTATATACGCGACTATAATTCATAAGGTCAGTGTATGGAGGGTGGAGTACTGAAATTTCACACTTTCATCTCCCCCTAACTCTGTTCTGACTGTACCTAGTTTGAGAACTTTTGTTGAAACATCAGCTCCAAGAATCCCATTATCATGATGGTTCTTCATCAGAGACTCTATTTTACTCTTGTCTCTAGTCATGTGATGAGAACATTCATCTTCATCTTCAAATGATGAGAGAGAAGTACCACACCTTATCTGATCTTCCTTTTCTTGCCTTTTGGTGGATTCATCTTTTTCAGGGTTTCTAATATCAATGTTCTTATTTCGTTGCTTACCATATTGTCTGCAGTGATCCATAAACATGTTTTGTTATTCTTTTGCTATATGCTCAAACTTGTTACAAGCATAACATCTTATATGTTTCATATTCCTTCTATATAAATCAATGGCTTTGTGACCAAACATATAGAAAGAAAAACAATATCCCTTAAAGTACCTGTAAGTTGATGATCTTTCTGTGAGACAGTATTAGCTTCAAACATTCTACTTCTTCACCTAGCTGCAACATGTCCAAAATTATGACATGTATAACATTCAACATTATTGATCAAAGGAAATAATCAATTATCACTTCTATATTTAGGAGTAAATGATTTTATTTGAAGGATTTATTTCATTGGTTGTTGATCGGGTTGACTTCTTATCTCCTTGTTGAGCATTTCAGATTTTTCATTAAGGTTTCTTGCCTCATCTTATGAGCTATATTCACCTTTAATAGTTTCATGAAAACCAAGACCATATTTGATGGCAAGACCTTTGACTACTAAGAATATTACCCAAAATCTTAGTACTATCTTGAAATCACAAAAGTTTATCCTTCTATTCTAATTTACGTTTTAGGATATTTACCTCAACCTGGTATTTCTCTTCCATTTCTAGATATTGCTTCTTCATGATTTCTTCAACCTTTATTCCTTCCTCTTCTTGTTGTTTTAATTTGAGAATCTCATTTTCTTTTTCTTCAAATGCTTGAAGTAGTTCTTCATTCTTATTATTTGATTTTTCAAGATCTTTTAGAGAGACAACCTCAGCTTCAAGACCTTCACAGTAACTAGTTCTTTCTTTAAGTTCCTAGGTTGTTGTATCCTTTTCATTCACTTGATTTCTCAATGATGTTACTTCATCCTATAGCCTTTGACATTGATCTTCCTTTTCCTTGTACTACTTCCTTATTTTGTTTCCTTCCTCCAACTGAGTTTTTAACCTAGTAACCTCTTCTTTGTAGGTACATTCCCTTTTATCAAATAGATCTTGTAGATCTCTAATTTTATTTGTGAGCCTTTTAAATTCTACCTCTATTAGATTTATTTCACTTTCACCCATAGGAGAAAATTCATTTGTTTCACTGTCACATTCATTATCTTCAATATTTCATGAATAGAGAAATTATCACCAAAGGACCAAAAATCAGTACTTGATAATTCTTTTGCTTGTTCATCTTCATTCTAGAGTGATTATGAATCTAAATATTTTCTTCCACCTAATAGCTAATCGTCTCTAACATTGTCACTATATTTTTGAGATGTCTTCTTCTTTTGAGGAGCTTTCTTCTATTGCTTCTTTCCCATTAACTCGATGGATCTCCTTCAAGCGATCAACCTTCTGCCAAAGGACTTGCTCTGATACCAATTGCTGGGAAAAATACTGAGAGGGGGAGTGAATTAGTATTTTCAAATCAATAATTTTTTTCATTTCATATTCAGATTCCAATATGCGACTTTAATGAAAGAAACCCGAGTGTGTACGTGAATGTTCTTAAGGCAACTAGCGTACATCCAATAAACTTATGATTTAGCTAATTCATCATATGTTGGTCTTCATCCAGTGCATTAATACTTTATTAAACATTAGATAAGAAGTAACCATGTGTTTTAAGAAAAAAATAAACCATCACACATAAGAAACACACATGAACATCGGGATTTAAGGTGGAAACCCAATGAGGGAAAAAACCACCTGTTGTTGTCGTCTATGTCTTCTTTTTAATATAAAGAAAAATATTTTTAAAATTTTGTACTGGTGTAGAATTATACCAGTATGCAGGAACCCACCTGTAGAAGGCTACAACCTTCGCTTGTTCTCCATATCCTACTGGAAGGGAGCTCCTACCCTCGTTCTTCTACTAGTGTAAACTTGTACCAATATGCAAGTACCAACCTACATAAGGCTACAACCTTCACTCACTCTCTAGTTTCTACTGGAAGGAAGCTCCAACCCCCTAATCAAATCACCATCTACTACTGGCAGGAAGCTTAGACTTCCTTATTGAAGGCTCAAACCCTCAGCATCCTCCATGGACCACGTTTCATGAATTTTCACACTAGATCCACTTGATTCAACACATCATAACTTGTAGGCCACATTTCATCAAATTTTCAGACTGGGCCCATTATCGACACTTAAGCTCAATATCAAAAATCAAATTGTAACTCATCATTGTAACACATGCATCCATCCCTGACACATCTAAATTAATCAATCACTGAAACCCAATCATCAATCTTTGACATAACTCAAGCCCAATCATCAATTTCTAAATCAACCAATCACTTGTACTTCTGACACAACTGAATCAATCAATCATTGAAACTTCTAACACACCTGAATCAATTAGTCATTGAAACTTCTGACACACCTAAATCAATCATTCACTGAAACCTATGACACAACTGAATCAACCATTCACTCAAAACTCAATCAATCGAAACTTAATCAAAATTTAACCAATCAACTAGAAAAGTCAGATCACTGTAACCAATACACAGAACTGAAACCAGAATACTACATCAACACATAGAATCAAGTGTAGTCCTGATTATTAAAATGTCAAAATGCATACGCTACTTCACTTAAGGCAACCGCATGTATACACGCTTTTCCCGAGACCAACTAGCGTATAGATCTTCATATTTTTACCTAGAATTGTGCAGCTCTTCAAAACTTCAGAAAAAAAAACCCTAATCATAATATTCAGAGATAAAAACATGCATCAGTACTTAGATCTAGTCAATCCATGAGCAAATCATACAATGAAAAGTCATTTCAGGTATCATGATCTTGATCCATCATTATATTCATTGGTTCATAATTATTTCAGATCTATTAGATCTCACCCATCACCAAACTCTCAAATGCAGACTTGGTTTAGGTCAAGAACAGCATCAAAAACCCATAACATGCATATTTTCTTTTGATCTAACTCTCCATAAGATTTCCATCACTTGCACACCTACGCACTTTTCTCTTCATCACCTTATATAGTTTTAGCATTTTTCAATACCTCAGGTCAAAGCCATAGTTATGTCGATGGTATTCTTTGACGGGATCAATATTATTTGTCACACTCATTACTATGGGCCAATACCATGGTAAGAACCCCAAGTATTTAGAATACCATGGTGCAAAATCCATACACTATTTTTCTTCACTAAACTCGCGTGCATACACGACTTGGCTTAACAGAACCCGCGTATAGTTCTTGATCTTCCAACTTTATCATTCCTTTGAATTGATTCCTCTCAATTGCCATGCATTCTATCACTTTTGTGAATACATCTTATTTATACCTTTACCTAGAAAATCGAGAGACAACTTATCAAGTAGGATTCTATTCATCAAATAGGTTTTCATCAAGGAAAACTTATTAGGTAGGTTGCCATCAAGGACAACACTTAATTCATAATGCCAACAATTTCCCATATCAAGCTTCTGATTTTGATCTGTAAACCTTTGACCCATCATTCTAGTATTATCTTCCATCATTTTTTCACCTCTGAATTGACCTGTGAATTCATCTAGTTACCATATATTTGTTATGTTACAAGTGATTTGCCATCAAGGACAACACATGCATCATAATTCCAACACTTTTTTCACATATGTTGGATGGGATTTTCATTGTTTTAAGGTCAATTGTTGCATGCAAATTATTTCTTAATATTGTGGGATTGTCTCTATTATAATGTTCTCTCCATGTATTGGGCCATGTAGTGGGAGCGAAATCTCCTAGGGGTAAAATTGGACCTTGATAAGCCATTCCTCTTGTACATTTGAAGTATAAAAGTTGCGATATTGCTTTCAATTGACCTAGAGGTTTTTGTGAAGTAATTTTGAGGCCTCCTTGACTGGAAACCAATAAATATTACACATGATCAACTTAGAATCCATTCTCCCAAGTATTAAGCATTGATATACCAAGTGTGTTTACCAAAACACTTATTTTTTTACCTTAAGCCAAGTCTAGACACATTGGGGTGCCTAGGGAATCAATTTCCCAACAAGTTATCCACCAAAAAATTTCTATCTCCTAGGGTCTCCTGCACTAGCCTTTCGTTTATCCCTCCTCCAAATTTGAAGAAATTATGAAGATTTAGTTGGGAGAAAAAAACAAGCCCTAACTTAGCCCTGTGTGGTCTCGCTCGTTCAAAGGACCATTCATCAAGAACCATCTGGGATATAAATTTTAACAGGCATTTAGGGTGTTTGGAGCTCCTTTCAAAGCCTATTCTCATACATCTAACTCTCTCCCCCCAAAATTCTCTTCCTTTCTCTAAAAGCACATAGTACCTTTCTTAGGAAGAAAGCAAGCTCCATCCTTCAAAACCTTCTATAAAGGGGTCTAGGTCACTCATATTCATTGACTTACCATTAATTAGTGACTCCATACATATCAATTCTCCTCTCATTGGTTAAAGTTCGTAAATAGAAGGCAGCCTTAGCTGAGATGCCAGTGGGCTAAGACTCCATTTGTTTCCCTTGGCCTGACATTTTCCCTTTAGGGATTCCCCTTATGGCCCCTGCTAGTTTGAGCAGTAACAAGTCCAACCTCTTCTACTCTCAATAAGTCGAGATCCCTCTTTTGCCTCATGAAATCAATAATTGCCTATTCATAGTTCTTGAAAAATGAAATAAATGACAAAAGAAGAGAAAGGTTTCCTGAACAGAGAGGTGAAGCAAGTAACTTCATCAGGGTACTGTCTAGGCTCACTCGCAACGGCGCAATGCTTGTGTTCCTCAAGTGACTCCATTAGGGTATTGTCCAGGCCTGCTGACAGCAAAGAAAAACTAGAGATGAAACTAAAACTCTGACAGATTATTTTACTTGCGCATCTATATACCCCTCACCCCAATCGAAATAACTCAGTTTGACTTGGCTTGGTATTTGTGCTTCCAATAAATAGAATGGTAGGGACAACATCTTTAACTCGAGTTAAGTGAAGAATTTATTATAATCAAATAACTGAATAATACTTTTGGAAGATTTAGACTCGCTTTGCATAAGTCTGTAAGCAGTAAAAAGGTCTTTTTCACCTCTATTTACCCTACATTAATTATCAATCCAGGTACGATTTGTTATCTCAAAGAGTGTACTCAGTTTGAGGCGGTCATTTGTCAAGAGTAATGCTAGTAGTATAGTGCTTTTGCAAAAGTAACTAAATGCTGAAAACAACCTCTAAATGTAATGACAAGAACTGGAAATGCTTGTAACCAAATCATTCACTTAAGGAACTACAGCACTTAATCAGTCAAGGGTGCAGTAATAATAACTCTTCCATTTGTAAACTGATGTAATTGAAAATAAATTAAGGAAAATATCATCAACCTGGGAACTGGACAACAATAGTCAATGTTCACTACAGTTTCAGATTGTTCTGTTCACACCAAAGCAATGATGATTCAAATAACAGGAAAAAGGACCAGTAACCAATCTATTTAACAAGATTGAACAGCAAAGCTTTAACCTACAGAAATGAATGAAGCAATAATTGCAATCTACAAGAATTAAGCAACACTCTTTACCTCAGAAATGATTTGAACAACAAATGAAAATGGGGCAGCAAACTAAAGTAAGCTATGAAATATTGAACAGCAACCTAAATCAAATGTAGATGCACAGCAAACCAAATCGAATATTACACACAACACTTCTATATTGAAGGAAATAGTAATTTGATTTTCGGTATAACAATTATTAATCACGGTTGTGAAGAAATAGCAATTGCGATCACTATGGAACATCAATCCCAATGAACAACAATGACACTCGGAAGTAAACCATAGGTAAATAGACAATAATATTGATTTTTAAATACATAGCATTGTTACTCTGTAAACGAATAGTAATGGTAATCTGTAAGGAAGAACAATGTTATGCAATAATATCAATTTGTTAAAGGAACAACAATACAATATAACTTTAGAATGAATAGCATAATAATCTAGTCGCAGAGAATAACCTTACTATCAAATAGGAACGAGATATAATAGAGCCAATACATGAAATAATAAGGAACATTAGATTACTGAACAAAGCAGATAAAAGAAATCAAACCACACACGACTTGGAATTAGAAAATAATGGTACAGGAAGCAAGTGATACACCAGGGTCGGGCCCTTAGCCTCCAAGGACGCATTGTTGTGATTACTCCAGAATCAAAGACGGAACAGCAACAGAGTTTATGTATTAATCATCAAAATGGTGTTACAGTAATCGCTCTTTTAAAGAGAGCTGACGATCAAAGTTTAAGTTACAATAGAGAATTTCATAAAACAACAATAGTCCGCCCCCTAGGCTAGCTACGTTGTCCCTTCTTGTAACAACCAAGTGGAAATATCAAAGATATAGATAATATTTAAGGTAGCGATCCCTCAGGATCAAAGCATCTTGAGAGATTTGCCAGATCATTATTTCTCAGTTATCTCTTTGTTCTCTTGCGCCGATTTGGTATCTCCTCTTCCTTTTCCTGGCTTGTACACTCCAATCTGGATTGCCTCATTTGGATGCAGTTCCCTGTCAAAGGGACATCAGTTGATTTTGTCTTTTCTTTTCCTTTGGAGTGGTGATCTTCCATTTTCCTCTTTTTCTGCATAGGAAAAGGTAATTATTAGTCATTTTATGTTTCTCACAAACCTTCTAAACTTTATCATAATCCTTCACCATATACCCATCTCATAATGTAAAGAAGTTATGAATTAGAGGAAAAGATAACGAAATAAGTGGTAATTACATACCTTCTCTAATGCTCAACACACCCCCCTGCTTACCCTTTTTCATGCCCTCATGAAAACATTGTAATTGACATGCAAGGCAGTTAGGGAATAGGCTGGAGAAGGGATCTCAGTAGGTGGTCTACAACCATGATGCCTAGCTAAGAATTCAAAAAGATGTCCTGTCTGACCTTCAGGCATTTCATATAAGGCTTGATATCCTGGTGCAAGGTGCCAAATGACTGGACTTTGGAACCTACAGCCTAACCAAGACAGGCCTTCTCGCAAAATGAGGTCACCATAGATACCCAAGCGGTCAGCAGCTAGCTTAAAGTTCTCATAATTGAATGGTTCTCTATTTTGGATGTTCTGATTAGAAGTCTGGTATCGGAATTTGACTGCTGCTATGGCAAGGTCTTTGATGGTAAATAAGTATTCTACCCCTTGCCGGATGACTGCTGTATGAATAGGTCCCAATGCCTCGATCACTCCGTGGGTTCTCATTAGGCTCCTATGTTTATTCCATAGCTGCAGTGGGTATCTAGGTTCACCCCTCACCCATATATCTAATCCATTCTCCTGTCTTTGAAAGACATTGTAGGCGTTGAGCCACTTTATTTTATTAACACCAAAAGAAACAAATGCCTGCAGTTGGATGTCTCCCACAAAAGGGCTAGGGATCTGCTCTGTTTCTCCATCTAATACAAGATTGTGCAAATAAAATTCACATAACAATCGCTGAACTTCCACCCCGTAATGCTTACAACAGTTTATGAAGTCATCAATATTTTTTATTTCTATAGGTACTCCTACCTTGACAGCTTTAATTTTCAATTATAAATATATTTCCATTAAAAACAAAGCATAGTTTCTAGCAGGTGCCCTACACGCTAGGATGTCAGTATACAGAGAACATAAGGTATCCATTTGTTTGATGACTATCTCTAGTCTATGGGTTACCTTTTTGACTCTTTCTTCTGCCTTTCGCCATCCTTCAAAGGCCTGGCTTTCTGATGCATTAATGTTCTTTAGCTGCTGTTGTAATTTCTGGTATTTTTCTTGAGGAATAGTCTACTCTGTAAGTTTCTCTATTGTTTGTTGGGCTTGTGCCAAATCTTTTTGCAAAGTTACTATCCTCGGGTCATTATCCAACATGTTAGTTTTAGGCGGGAGATCTACTTGGATCTCCTTATCACGACATCTCGTATTTATGGTTTGAGTTTCCTTCTTGCTAGAGGATGGTGCCTCCATCTGTATTTCCTTATCACAGGTCGGTACGTTATATGTTTGTACTTCTACATGTGCAACAGCTAGATGTTTTTCCTTTTGATTTTGAATAACAGCTTGGACTTGAGTCCTCCTTATCTTTTCCTTAAGGGATTTTGCCTGGGCGGTTGCATGCTTTGCAACAGCGGTTCTTTTTTATTTCTTCCCCATTTTCAAAACTCTTATTTGTTGTCAAAGTTTCTTAATCATGTTAAGCAATCTCTGTTGTTCCTTTCGTAATCTTTTAATATCCTTTATTTTCTTGGAAGGAACAGTCGTTCATTTACTCAGGCCTGGGCTTTGTACCTCAGTTATTGTACCTTCGCCTTGGCCAATTCCCTTATTTTCTTCTTGGAGTGCTTCTTCAGTGTTCTGCTGATCGGGTTGTTCAGGGGTAGAAACCCTAGTTTGTCCTGCTGTCTCCTGGGCAGCTTCTTCTTCTACCTCCTCTTCATCGTGGAATTCTTCAGGTGTATTCTGACTAGGAACGGATTGTTCCTCTCCCTCATCTTCATCACTCTTCTCCCCAGATACACTCTCATCATGAGCAGAGTGATCTTCTTCTTCTTCCTCTTTGTCACACAGTTCTTCAAATGCACTTTTATCATGAACAAAGTGCTCCTACGGCCCTTCTTTGGTATGGGGGTTGAGTGGGCTATGAGGTTGGAAATATTTTCCCATATTGGCCAAAATATGGACCAATTCATCTTCTTACAGTGGGTTTTACAGTGGGTTTTACAGTGGACTTTCATTGGGTTTCTTTGCTTCCTTTTCTTCCTGACTGGATTGCTCAGTCTCCTCCTTCAGTTCTCCTTCATCGTTTTCCTCCAATTCCTTTTCATTCTCCCCTCCTTCCAATTGTGGGGGTTGTTCGTCTCCTGAATCATGTATCTTCACAAGTTGACTAATGTTTCCCTGGGAATTTCCCAACATTCCCCTGATCCTTGCCAATCTAACAGATTTCCTTCGTTTCAGTGGTCTACTCGATGTACTGGAAACATGTTTTCGTTTCCCGTCTATCGTGAAAATCAATTCTTCCCAACTACTCTATTGTTGGGCAAGACTGTAGTTGACTATCAGTCGTATTAACCCGTGGTGGCTTACTACTAACTCTGCATGGTGATATTTCTTCATGCTTCTGGCAAGATCGTGTAATAAAAACTTTAAAAACGCAGGCAAATTCACAGTGCATTTTTTTTAACACAACTAAAAGTTTAAGATGGCATGGTCTTACCACGTCTTTCTTGCCGTCACAAGTGATGTAGCTCTGGATAATTCTCGCCAACTCTGCGCACATCTCTCCCAAGGTTGCCGACAGAACTCCCTTCCCTTTTGAAGTTAGGTTTTTCCCTTCATCCTAGAAGATTTTCATGGTGTCTCGCAGTCTCACCTTTTTCAAAGTCCACACAGGTCCAATGGCTGGCAGTCCCAAACCTTCTGCAATTATGTCATCAGTAACTTCTATTTGTCTCCCTCTCGCCATGGAATGATGTTCTTAAAAGTTTTGCAGAAACTCAATTGCCACCGTCTCATTGGCTTGTTGTAGACGGTTAAGGTAAGTTATCCATCCTACCCTTGCTAGGATTTCTTGTGCAGCATCGGAGACCATCAACACTTGTGGCTCACTATGAATTGATCTTTCCCCCATCTTATTTCATGCTTAGCAGACTGTAAAAACACAGAGACGATAATCGAACAGCAGGTTGTTCAAATTTCACTGTTAGGAAAGCACAGAGAAGGTGATGGAATAGCAAGTTGTTCAAATTTCTAACTTACTACTAATTTTTGCTGAGAAAAACATGGAAATAGCTTCAGAACAGCAGGCCATGCATATTGGGAAACGAAATATCGTTAAGTCTTGCTATTCTCGAGTCATAATTATTCCAAATGATCAGCTGACACGTATGCCAGCGAATTATGGAGATCATCCATGCCCCCCTGCAACATGATAGGCCATCCTCGACCGTCAAATAAAGGAGCAGCATGCTGAACTGCCATAGTACAGAGTCATAAAGGAACAGCGTATAAAGATATTCCATGTTTACAAAAATGAGCGGATTACCAAAATCGAGGTGTATGATAGAATCACTAATAAATAAGGAAATGTCGTGATATGATGCGAGAATTGGAGGATAGGACAGTTGACGTGAATAAAAGGTCCTATGTCGTCATTATCGACTTTTACCATCATAATTGATTTGTAAATGACTTTCATGTATCAAAGGTTTGAAAGGGTTATATACATAATCTCATTTGAACCACTTATAAAGATATAAAAAGGAGGGTTTTATAATTGCTATTGGTGTATAAGAAATATGACTTCAATACCATCAACAGAGCTCTGTTTCCCACAGGTGTCCATAACCTTGACAGAGTTATTTATTTCACCCTTGGAACCATAATCCTTTGTGTATAACTAGGAAAGTGATGTGCAATGTCAGAATGGAGGCCATTATGCTAGCTTGGTAACCAGATGAATCATAATGCTGTTGGCATTATGTTTTTGGTTTGGCTCTATGGTACAGGTGTTGTACTTGATGGCAACTCTCTCATGTGGCAGATCTCAGTTCAGGCACTCAAAATCATGGAAATTAAGATACCCGCAGGTAATCCTAGAAGAAGCTGCGGACCCGCAGGTACGTCGTCCAAGGGGTGCTGTCATGCACGCAGGTTCTCCGTTCAGAAGGTGCGGACCCCAGTTTCACTCTCTCCAATGCATAAAAGCGCATGCACGTGGGAATCTTCATGAATGGTTCATGGTATTAGTCCGACAGTTTTTGATCTTATGGTTTTGGTTCGTGGTATTGCATCTACAAATATTGATCCAAGGTATTGGGTTCATGGTATTGTGTTATTATGGTTTTGGACCATGGTATTGTGAAAGGCTTGCCTATAAAAAGGAAAGGAGATCTCTTGGCCACATACTTGTAAAAATTTGAATATCTTAAGATCTGAAATTTTGGGTGAATGATTTTAAAAGCTAGATCTAAATCAAACTTAAGGCGAATCTATTGATGAGTCGTGATCTCTCGGGCGCATGAGCAGATCTGTGGATCTGACTGACTGTGGCACATTGAAGGACTGTAAATTTGGCCCTAATCAGAAGTCCGCAGGCGATCTGAAGGCAGAGTGCGGGGGTACGCAGCGCAGTAAAAGGCTCAGTGCAGGGGTACACAATGCAGCCAAAGGTGTAGTGCGGGGTACGCAGAAAAGGAGAAGGCACAGTGCGGGGCGCATGCAGCACAGAAAAAGGTGAAGTGCAGGGTACGCAGGAAAGCAAAAGGCACAGTGCGAATGTACGTTGTAAGTCAGAAAGTAAAGGTGCGGATCTGAAGAAAAGTACGCAGAGCAGAAGAACGACCAGTGCAGATCTGCGCAGTTCAGACTCAGAAGAGCTATGGATATACGCAGGCTACTCTTGGTGAAGTTGCGAACTTATCTTGAAACTTTTATCTTTTATCTATTGCAGCAAAATTCTGGGTTTAGATTTCTGTTATTACTTTTCTGTTTACAGCATTCTGAAGTGTTGGGTGATTCATTGGTCGATTGTATAAGGAGATTGGGTGATTTGTATGTACTCAATGAATATTTGATGACCATGGATCCAGTTTGAAAATTCATGAAATGTGGTCCTTAAAGAAGTAAAAGAGCTAAGGG
>APFE031546831.1:0-13814 GCA_000404065.3 Pinus taeda | reverse complement strand
CTCGCTTTACAGTCTTCTAAAACGACGACGATCTTAAAAGAACAGACCTCAGTTTGACGGCCTAGCAGGCTTCAATATTAATCAAGCATAAAATGTACATACCAAGTTAAGCAACAGGGTAGAGCCAAAGCCTCTAACCTCTAGATACACACACACTCTCAGAAAGCTCTTCAGGCGCACACACAATGCCTTCGATGCCTTCTCTACCTCACTTATTTCTATATATAACCAAATTAACTAACCAAAAGACAAAACATAGAGAATCTTGGGGGTCCTTGTCTGACATTACTTAGTCCGGACGGTGTCTACCCAATAGTTCTCAAGTACAATAATAATTCAAAAAAGAAAATGCACTAACAAAAGTAGGCGCATTACAAACAGTAACAGTACTACCATGTTATTGATTTGGGCATCTTCAAATGTGTTGACATAAAGAGTGTCCTTCTCAATGGCATCTTCAACTTTTTCTTTTCTTTTAGTGTTGGCAATGGTTAAAGTAGATTCGGTTTTTAGTGGAGCTCTCGATGATTGTCCGGTATCGAATTTTATTGTATCTGTTGTGACATAAAGGTTTTTCTAAGGGAACAGATACTCAGTGTCTTTTACTTTCCATCTGTTGATGTATGCCATAGGATCTATTTCGATTCCAAGGAAAGGATCTGATTTTCTTGATCGGAAGTCTGGTAAATTTTGAACTGATAATTCTATTCCGTCGAGCAACTCCCATTTGAATATTTGGAACATACTCACTGATCTTTCAATACAATATCTCACCCAAATCCTGCAATATTGGCTGATGTCATTCTGTTGTTGCCAACCTTTTGTAAACACTACTGAAGAACAAACATGATTAGATAATAGCAAATTAATTAAATATGCTACATCTTCACTCCAATTCCCGTGCAAAATTCTTAATGTAACCAAATTCTTCTGATTTATCCAGAGATCAAAAGTGGCTTTCTTCCCTTGCAATTTATCTAATGTTCTGATCATAGATAATTTCTCTTGCAAAGTTAGTTTGGCGAATTCTTTAAGCCAACTAGTTATCCTTCTTACTTCATCTGGATTGTTCACAATTTGAGGTTCTTCTAGTTTTTCTGAATAGAACATTTGTGCAAATGGATTTGGTTGTACTGGAGTTTGGAAATCTAAACTATGATGATCCCATGGTGCTGAGAATGTCCTTAGGTACTGCAAAGTTCTTTCAACGCACTGGGATGATCTCATCACAATTTTATTCTTACATTTTCCATCTCTTATTTCCCAGTCTGCAAAAGGCTGAACCAATTCATACTGTGGGAAAGAATCAGTAGCAGAATAATTTTCATTTGTTCTTTGTAGAAAAGTTGCTTCTAATTCATCAAATAGATTAGGAATTCTAAGAGAAACAAGAAATCTTTGAATACCCTCAGTCATATTGACTTCTTCTAAATCAAGCATCTTAGCTGAGGTATAAACAGAGAGGGCAAAGTCAATTACTCCAATGATTTGGTAGTAATTTAAAGTTTTCAAAATTTTTATGGATTTTTCTGTATACTCCTTAGTCCATTAATCATCTAGGGTTTTAAAATAAATCTTAACTTTCATGTTTGGTAGAGGAAAGACTTTTATTAAGTCTTCATCTAACCGTAGGAATAAACCAACATTTTTTGCTGCCATGCTTGGTAGTTCTGGATCCACTGGTTCCTTCGTAGTCTCATACCAACAACTTTCTTGATTTCTTCGGATATGTCACTGGCAATCTGTTGAAGTATACACCATCTAATTACAAACGTTAGAAATGAATCTTCTTCATGTAGATAAAAAATTCCAGTTCTTCCTTGTAGTCTGTGAGCTTTATTCATCTCCCTGGTGAGTGAATCTGCAAGCATATTAGAGTTACCTGGCACCCATTCAACATCAAATTCATACATAGAAAACCACATTTTCCAAGCTAATAATCGACCTCTTGCAATTTTTTTAGAAATTTTGGCAGTAAGAAAATATTTGAAATTCATTGAGTTAGTTCTAATCAAAAACTTGACAGGATCCAAATAAATTTCAAACTTCTGGATTCCGTTAAAGATAGCCAAAGTTTTTTTTTCTGCAGGGAAATAATTCTTTTGATGAATCTGAAACTCTCTTGATGCATATCCACATAGAACTTCTTCTTGTTCTGAACCAACTGATATTCTTTCTATCAAAACTGATGCCCATAAATTATCAGAAGCATCCGTTTGTAGGATCATAAAACCATTCCCTGGAGGTTTTAGAGCAGGAAGATGGTTACATTCTTCTTTGAGCTGTCTGACAGCTTGAGTGGCTTTGGAAGACCAGGCATAATTTTGAAAAGTATGAATTGGTGTTGTTTTCTCAGAAAGATTAGGAATATATCTACTGACATAATTAAGGATACCAATAAAACGCTGGATCATTTTAGTATCATTCAACTGGTCCGGGAAATCAGATAATTTTGAAAGGACATGAGGTTGCATATTTATTTTCCCATCTTTAATATGAATTCCAAGAAAATCTATATTTTCTTGAAAGAGCACCATTTTATTTTCTGAAAGAACCAACCCATGCTTCTTTGCTTCTTCAAAGAAAATTTCCAGATGTTTCAAATGGGTTTCTAGATCAGGACTGTGTACTAAAATATCATAAATATATACAACAATGAAACTATATTTACCAAAGATGTAGTCCATTCTTCTTTGAAAAAATGTTGGAGCATTTTTTAAGCCGAAAGGTACTACACACCATTGATAAAAACCTGTAGGACAAGTAAATGCAGTCTTGTGACGATCTTCAGGAGCAATTTGGATTTGATAATATCCTAATTTCATGTCAAATTTGCTGAAGATTTTACTTTTCTGGGTCTTTTGCATGATTACTTCTTGTCTAGGCAAAGGATATTGAAAACCTTTAGTTATTGCATTTAGTGGCTTGTAGTTTATGACCATTCTATCTTTACCACTCACTATCTCAGAATGATTTCTGACTAAAAAAGCTGAACAAGAATAATGAGACTCAGATGGTTCAATAAGCTTTAGCTTCAATAGTTCTTCTATTTGATTATGGATTTCTTGTTCATCCTTGGGGGTAAATGGTATCATTTTACCCGTTACTCCATTATCATGCATTGTGATAATTTCCTGCATTGGACTTTCTATATCCCAGAATTCTTTGGGATTTTCTGAACAACATGTTAACAATTTTTCAAATATTTCTAATTGATCTTTCGACCAATCAGGGTTTCTGAAAGCTTTTTGTTTAGGATGGCTATTCTGCTCATAAATTTGCAATACTTCTTGCCAATCATGTGAAGTTTTTTTAGGCTCCTGTTGACCAACCTTTTTCTGATGATTTTGCTTTCTGGCTTCAGAATCGGCGAGGGTTAACCTTGGTACTACAATTGCTTTCTTCTTGATATTGCAAATGATTTTATCACTACTTATAGTGACAGGCAAAACCGAGTTAATGAAAGGTATACCAAGAAACAGGCTAGCAGAGTTATCATAGTGCTGAATTGCCGATATTTTGATGATACTCCCACCCAATCTCATAGAAACATTGTCTACATAATGTGTTAAATTTACCGAACCACCAATGGTTTCTGAGACAAGAATATTCTAAAGTGGTTTCCAGAGCCCTTTAAAGAGGGATGGGCGAGCCAGATTATTAGATCCTCCTGTGTCAATAAAAGCATCTATTGTAATCCATTCATTTCTGACTTGGACCTCTACTGGGATATACAATAGATTATTTGACTTGACGATCTTCTTTAAGAAGGCATTTTCTTCTGGAGGAACTACTGCTCTTTTTGACATTGAAAGAAAAATCGTCAGAAAAAGGTTGGTCAACAGGAGCCTAGAAAAACTTCACATGATTGGCAAGAAGTATTGTAAATTTATGAGCAGAATAGCTAGCCTAAACAAAAAGCTTTCAGAAACCCTGATTGGTTGAAAGATCAATTAGAAATGTTTGAAAAAATTTTAACATGTTGTTCAGAAAATCCCAAAGAATTCTGGGATATAGAAAGTCCAATGCAGGAAATTATCACAATGCATGATAATGGAGTAACGGGTAAAATGATACCATGTACCCCCAAGGATGAACAAGAAATTCAGAATCAAATAGAAGAACTATTGAAGCTAAAGCTTATTGAACCATCCGAGTCTCATTATTCTTGTTCAGCTTTTTTAGTCAGAAATCATTCTGAGATAGTGAGGGGTAAAGATAGAATGGTCATAAACTACAAGCCGCTGAATGCAATAACTAAAGGTTTTCAATATCCTTTCCCCAGACAAGAAGTAATCATGCAAAAGATCTAGAAAAGTAAAATCTTCAGCAAATTTGACATGAAATCAGGATATTATCAAATCCAAATTGCTCTTGAAGATAGTCACAAGACTACATTTACTTGTCCTGCAGGTTTTTATCAATGGTGTGTAGTACCTTTCGGGTTAAAAAACGCTCCAACATTTTTTCAAAGAAGAATGTATTACATCTTTGGTAAATATAGTTTCATTGTTGTATATATTGATGATATTTTAGTACACAGTCCTGATCTAGAAACTCATTTGAAACATCTAGAAATTTTCTTTAAAGAAGCAAAGAAGCATGGGTTGGTTCTTTCAGAAAAGAAAATGGTGCTCTTTCAAGAAAATATAGATTTTCTTGGAATTCATATTAAAGATGGGAAAATAAATATGCAACCTCATGTCCTTTCAAAATTATCTGATTTCCCGGACCAGTTGACTGATACTAAAATGATCCAGTGTTTTATTGGTATCCTTAATTATGTCAGTAGATATAATCCTAATCTTTCTAAGAAAACAACACCAATTCGTGCTTGTCAGAATTATGCCTGGTCTTCCTAAGCCACTCAAGCTGTCAGACAGCTGAAAGAAGAATGTAAGCATATTCCTGCTCTAAAACCTCCAGGGAATGGTTTTATGATCCTACAAACGGATGCTTCTGATAATTTCTGGGCAGCAGTTTTGATAGAAGGAATATCAGTTGGTTCAGAGCAAGAAGAAGTTCTATGTGGATATGCATCAAGAGAGTTTCAGATTCATCAGAAGAATTATTTCCCTGCAGAAAAAGAAACTTTGGCTATCTTTAATGGAATCCAGAAGTTTGAGATTTTTTTGGGTCCTGTGAAGTTTTTTATTAGAACTGACTCAATGAATTTCAAATATTTTCTTACTGCCGGAATTTCAAAACAACTTGCAAGAGGTTGATTATTAGCTTGGCAAATGTGGTTTTCTATGTGTGACTTTGATTTTGAATGGGTGCCAGGAAACTCTAATATGCTTGCAGATTCGCTCACCAGGGAGATGAGTAAAGCTCACGGACTACAAGGAAGAACTGGAATTTTTTATCTACATGAAGAAGATTCATTTCTAACGTTTTGTAATTAGATGGCATGTACTTCAAAAGATTGCTAGTGACATATCCGAAGAAATCAAGAAAGTTGTTGGTATGAGACTCCGAAGGAAACAGTGGATCCAGAATTGCCAAGCATGGCAGGCAAAAAATGTTGGTTTATTCCTAGGGTTAGATGAAGACTTAATAAAAGTCTTTCCTCTACCAAACATGAAAGTTAAGATTTATTTTAAACCCTAGATGATTACTGGACTAAGGAGTATACAGAAAAATCCATAAAATTTTTGAAAACTTTAAATTACTTCCAAATCATTAGAGTAATTGACTTTGCCCTCTCTGTTTATACCTCAGCTAAGATGCTTGATTTAGAAGAAGTCAATATAACTGAGGATATTCAAAGGTTTCTTATTTCTCTTAGAATTCCTGATCTATTTGATGAATTAGAAGTAGCTTTTCTACAAAGACCAGATAAAAATTATTCTGCTACTGATTCTTTCCCACAGTATGAATTGTTTCAGCCTTTTGCAGACTGGGAAATAAGAGATGGAAAATGTAAGAAGAAAATTGTGATGAGATCATCCCAGTGCATTGAAAGAACTTTGCAGTACCTAAGGACATTCTCAACACCATGGGATCATCATAGTTTAGATTTCTGAACTCCAGTACAACCAAATCCATTTGCATAAATGTTCTGTTCGGAAAAACTAGAAGAACCTCAAATTGTGAACATTATAGATAAAGTAAGAAGGATTACTAGTTGACTTAAAGAATTCGAAAAACTAACTTTGCAAGAGAAATTATCTATGATCAAAACATTAGATAAATTGCAAGGGAAGAAATCCACTTTTGATCTCTGGATAAATCAGAAGAATTTGGTTACATTAAGAATTTTGCATGAGAATTGGAGTGAAGATGTAGCATATTTAATTAATTTTCTATTATCTAATCATGTTTGTTCTTCAGTAGTGTTTACAAAAGGTTGGCAAAAACAGAATGACATCAGCCAGTATTACAGGATTTGGGTGAGATATTGTATTGAAAGATCAGTGATTATGCTCCAAATCTTCAAATGGGAGTTGCTCGACAGAATAGAATTATCAGTTCAAAATTTACCCGACTTCCGATCAAGAAAATCAGGTCCTTTCCTTGGAATTGAAATAGATCCTATGGCCTACGTCAACAGATGGAAAGTAAAAGACACTGAGTATCTGTTCCCTCAGAAAAACCTCTATGTCACAACAGATATAGTAAAATTTGATACCGGACAATCATCGAGAGCTCCACTAAAAACCAAATCTACTTTAACCATTGCCAGCACTAAAGGAAAAGAAAAAGTTGAAGATTCCATTGAGAAGGACACTCTTTATGTCGACACGTTTGAAGATGCCCAAATCAATAATATTGATTGGGAACAAAAGTATCTCGATTTAATGGAACAACAATACTATGACAACAAATCCTCATCAGAATTTGATCCAGGTTCTGACATCGAGAGTGACAGAAGTCCGACATGGTAGTATTGTTACTATTTGTAATGCGCCTACTTTTTTTAGTGCTTTTTGTTTTTGAATTATTAATGTACTCGAGAACTATTGGGTAGACACCGTCCAGACTAAGTAATGTCAGACAAGGACCCCCAAGATTCTCTATGTTTTGTCTTTTGGTTAGTTAATTTGTTTATATATAGAAGTAAGTGAGGTAGAGAAGGCATCGAAGGCATTGTGTGTGCGCCTGAAGAACTTTCTGAGAGTGTGTGTGTATCCAGAGGTTATAGACTTTGGCTCTACTCTGTTGCTTAACATGGTATGTACATGTTATGCTTGATTAATATTGAAGCCTGCTGGGCTGCCAGACTGAGGTCTATTCTTTTAAGATCGTCGTCGTTTTAGAAGACTGTAAAGCGAGTTGAGAGAGAGCTGGTGTCGCTCGTGGAGTCCTCGTATGTCTTGCGGACGAGTTGAAGAATAGGTTCAGTACACCTCTTCAATTGTCAAGTAAGTACTGCGTCCATCTCATATTGGTATCAGAGCCTGTTCTAACCCTTGGATAATTTCTAGACAGAGCCTAAAGCTGGCCAGGTAGCCTTCGAAGTGCAGTTATTCTATAATTGCAATTTCGATAAAAGCCACTTTAGTCAATCTCTGGTTGAAATTATTTCAATATGTCTAGTTTGCTTCGTTCATTTTCAACTGTTGAACGACGTGTGGTAAATGAAATATCATCACGCTCAACTGAGTCTGAAATAGATGTTACTGATAATCATGAAGTAGTTGAGAATCCAGAACAATGGAATCCGCCCTCTCTGCATGTGACTGATATTTATAAGCTTCCAATAACATTTGCGTTCAAGAAAAAGTCATTTCTGAAAGAAGTAGAAATAACCCTGAAGATATCTGGTCCATTTGTCCAAATAGTTGCTCTGAATTGTTTTCTGAGGATGATATTAAAAAGTTTAAACAGTATGTAAAAGAAGGCAAATATTTTTATATTCACTTTGGAGGGATAAGAATTGGGTTAGCCCCTTTGTTTCGTCATGGAATCAATACCCCATGTATTGCAGAATTGTTCGACACTCGCCATCAAATATATGATAATGCTAGAATCGGAACTATAATGGGAAATTTAGCTTCCGGTTGCCAATATGGTACCATTTACCCAGATTATGCTGTTAGTTTGAGTGAGGTTCATCTTAAAGACTGTTGGAAAATTTTGGTAGGAGTGCAAGGTGTGTCCATGGCTGAAGATAGTGAATATTTGTCTGTCATTGCCCAAGCCTCATTTCAGTTAACAAATATTGTTCATCCCAAACTCAAGCAACCAGTTTTGAAAGATTGTGTTACAGTAGGAATATCTAATGCCCAGGTTGAAGGAGTGTTGTATGATTCCACCGAATTACCCAGTAATTTGTATTTCCAATATAAATCAATTGCTGACCAACAGAAGACAGATCCCAAGTTTAAAAGAGTCGCGATTTATAACGGACATGTCAAGTTAATATCCGCTAAACCAAAAATACAGAAGCCTACTGCAATGCCCCGCAAACATGTCTTTCCAATAATACTATCCGACCTACCTTCTTCATCTAGTACAAGTAACATTCTTACCATTCACGAAGTTGCTTCAGAACCTCAATTGTCTCCAACTGAATTGTATATACCCAAATCCAAGTCGTTTTTACCATCTATAAATAAAATGCATCGTCTATCAGGTTATAGATTTCAGCCGGTAGAAGAATGGCAGTATTCCAATCGTAGGTTTGTCAAAGGAGGAAAGTGGCGACCCAAAACAAAGTTTTGTACAACATCTTCTGTCTCAAAACAACCTGCGACCAGAGCTGACTGTGCCCCACTCATAGAACAAAATTCCCAAAATCCAAATGAGTTATACCAAACCTATCAAATAGGGAATTACCTAACTACTTGGTGCTCTCATGCAGAAGAAGTCCTTGATGACTTAGGCAGTCAGATTGAGCAAATTCTAGAAAATCTGAAATTTTTATATGATGAACAACAACATGATAGACAAAAAAAACAAGAAAAATCAAAGAAGAAGTAAGCAATAAAACCTCTAATGTAGCTAATCCATTGGCTGCTACATTATTTCTTTCTTGTTTAGATCCTCCCATCAACCATGAGTGGACGATACCAGCCATTCTTTTTCAGCTAAGAGAAAAATAGAATAATTATCTAGTTTTGTCATCACTTGCATCTGATAAAGAGCTCTTATCCAAATTCTTATTGATTCTGCTAGATTGGATGAACTGTCTAAATCAAGCACATATCCATAAGCGTTTGCTGAAAATAAATCTTGTTCTATTTTGGGGAATTTGGGCACTTCTCTAAATACATTTTCCTTTTGTAATGAGGGCATAATGAATGATGGAAACTTTATGGCTGCATCTTCTAGAGAAGCTACATCATTTTTTGTTTTTGGATAACTAAATGATTTAGTTGATTCCATTTTCCATTCTGCTTTAGATGTAGATGATCCAAACTAATGAGTAAAAGTAAATTTAGAAAACAATTCACCAAGTAATACAAAAGTTATATTGAAATTCCATTCAAGGATCTAGAATAAAATTTGTAAAATGATTTCAATTGCACATTGTAATGTGCCTAATAATTTCTCCTAAATGTCCTTAAATCATACCACTAATTGAAGACAAGTTATAAGTTTAATAAATTAAAGACGAGGAATAACTGAATAAATCTTTTCATTGAGATGAGAGGATGTTTACTTAACCTTATGAAAAAGGATCTAAAATATAATAAAAATAGAAGAAAATTCATACAACAATAATTCATATTAGAACTGTATGGCTTCATTATGCTAATATATCATGGATACAAGTTAACATCCTTTTGGATATGCTTACTACCTATAAATACTCATTTCTTGTATTATAAATTTATATGGACTACATTTATCTTAGATATATAATCATCCAAATACATATATCAATATGCATTCATTTTCAATAGTTGAAAGATTTCTCAACCTATGAAACAAGAAAAAATAATAATAGATATTTAAGTTAGACATGTTAAATTATTATTGTGAAATCAATATTTTTGTTAGGTTATGCCTGAAGAGTTGAGATAACATGGTCATTTGAGTGATTAAAGAATAAAATAATTAAGTATAACATTTAGGGAATGGATTTGATCTTTCTAAGGATCGATATGTATGCATGTATTGGGTAATTTCCTTACATATAAAATCAAAGGACACTGCTCACAAACAGATCACAGGACAATACAATACTATTCTTAACATGGTTAAAAGCCTCAAATATGGAAATAGTCCATGCTCTGAGTGAACGCAACCACTTCAGGAAATTTATTAATGTAAAAGAAAGAAAATTTACATAAAATTCTCTCATGAATGGTTACCTAACAAATGAACATTTGTGCTCTTTAAAAAGAGATCATGGACCAATCGAGTGTTAAGGCACGAATCAAGTGTTGGTAATACCAATGAGAGAATGAACCATCAGATCACTTCATGTCTAAAATATATCTTGACCATTGAATTGTAAGTTACAAAAAGTACATACTAAATAAACACACTTTACCTAACTATACACTACACCAAGTTATACTTAATTATTTCCTATGTGTCGGAATATCCTAACATCGACCCTTAAGAACAACTTGGGATAGGATTGAAAGATTTACAAGGATGACACAATAGTAGAAGGAAGGAGGAATTAGAGCCTATCCCCCCTTAGTTACAACTTCCTGAATTCCAACCATAAATCAATGTTTAGTAAACTTTTCCTCTGTGAGAGCCTTTGTAAAGATGTCTGCAACTTGATCATTGGCTGAACAATATTGAACTTCAAGAGCATGGTCATGAATGAGCTTTCTGGTGAAGTGCATATGGATTTCAATGTGTTTAATGTGCTAATGTTGGATTGGATCTTTGCATAGTTGAATGACACTTTTATTATCACACCAAAGTGTAGTCGGATGTTGCTTCTAAAAAAAACTCCAACAGGATCTAACGAAGCCACAGGGCTTCCTTACTAGCTTCAACAATGCCATGAAACTCTGCTTCTATTAAAGAAAGAGAAATAGCACTTTGTTTCTTGCAAGCCTATGTAATAGGTCCATAATCAAGAGTGAAGACATAACCTATAATATAGTTCTAATCATCAAGGTAACCAAATTAATCAAAATCAGTGAAACCAACCAATAGAGGAGATGCTTTTGCACTATAACGAATCCCTAACTGACCTATACCTCAAACATAATCAAGTATTCTTTTGGTTTCATTCTAATGACTTTCATGTGGGTTTTGAATAAACTGAGAAACAAGCCAAACAACAAAGGAAAGGTCAGGACATGTATGGGTCAGATACAAAATTTTTCCAACAAGCTAATGGTATAAGGTAGCATCAACTTCAAGGGAAGTACAAGTGACTAAAAGATTGGCTCCAGACTAAAAGTGAGGAGGGGTTGGAATACATTATTCCATGTGAAAGTGCTGTAGAATATCATAGGCATACTTGGACTAGGAAAGGGAAATACCTTCTTTGGATTGCAAGACTTGAAGACCAAGAAAATAATGCAAGTGTCCTAAGTTTGTCATTTCAAACTACGTTTTAATGCTGGCCATCACATGGTGTATAAGGTTACGATCACTACCTATAAGGATAAGATCATCAACATAAAGAACAAGAATGATAGGAGACTTTTTGACCTTTTTGTTGTAGACAATATTGTTAGAATGACACCTAGAAAAGCAAGTATCTAAAATAAAGCTATCCATTTTGGCATACGAAGCCCGAGGGGCCTTCTTGAGACCATAAATGGATTTATTAAGCCAACATACAAGGCTGGAGTCTATTTGTATAAAGTCAGGAGATTGTTCCATATTTAATTATTCATGCAAGTCCCCATGCAAGAAGGAGGATTTAACATCCATTTGATGGACTTCCCATTTGAAAGAGGTAAGAAGGGAAATAACAAGGTGGATAAAGTTCATTTTGGAAACAGGGGAGAGTGTTTCAGTATAGTAGATGCCTTCAACTTGTGAAAATCCCTTAGCAAGAAGATGAGCTTTATGTTTATCAACTTTTCTATTTAGTCCAAACTTGGTTCTATAAAACCATTTTCATCAACAATTTTTTGTTTTGTTGGAAGAGGAATAAGGTCCCATGTATCATTTGCCAACAATGAACGATATTCTTCATTCATAGGTTTATGGCAATCGGGATGGCCTGAATATTCTACAAAGGTGTCAAGACCATAATTTGCTGAAGATTGAGCAAGTAAATAAGAGGCTCTATCAAATTGAGAATGTTTACAATGTTGATTTGTAGGATAACCTGTAGAGCATCTGTTGCATCCCAAGTAGCATAGACCCATTTTGGAAGCTGAGAAGCTGAAGGAGATTCCTGAGAAGGTGGGGGAGGATTTTCATCCTCATTGTGATCATATGAAGAAGGAATATTTTTAGAAGCAGAAGGGATAGAGAGAGGTGGTACATCCACCGAACTAGGCTCATAGGCCGATATATTTGCACAAAACTTTACATCTCTTCTAATGACAACATTTTTGGATGAAGGTTGAAGAATTATATATCCTTTGATAGCTTCAAAATATCCAGCAAAAATACATTTTTCACTCTTAGGTTCTAAGGCTTTATGTTTCTCATCTTGAATATGGGCCCGTGCTTGACTTCTAAAAACATGAAAGTGACTTACATCTAGTTTAATTGAGCTCCACGCTTCTTCTAGAGTGATATTCCTTAAAACCTTAGTAAGAGTGCAATTTACTATGTAATTTGCATAGTTAATTGCTTCTTCCCAAAAATTAAGACGAATTACTTTAGATTAAAGCATATAATTAGCCATTTCCTCTAAGGTGTGTTTCTTCCTTTCAGCTACACCATTTTCTTGTGGAGTATATGGAATAGTATGTTGCAATTGAATTCCATGCTCAGTGAAAAGTTGATGAATTTGGTGTTAACATATTCTCCACCATTATCAGATCTTAGATTAAGAATTTCATATCTAGATTATTTCTGAATAAAGGCCTTAAAGGCTATGAACATGTTAACGACTTCACTCTTGAGTTTTGAGAAGTATACCCAGGTGCGTTTGGAGAAATCATCAATGAAACTTAAGAAATGCTTTTAGCGATATAATGAAACAATTGGAAATGGATGACATAAATCACTACGCACAAGATGTAAAGGGGCTAAGGCATGCTAAGAGGCAATTTTTTCAACACTCTCCCGATGATGTTTTTTGAGTACACATCCAGAATAAACACCATCTCTGCAAGATACCATATGAATACCTATCACCATATTTTCTTTACATATATTTTGAAGGGAATGATAGTTTAAGTGACACAATCGATCATGCCAAAGTTCACTCACTTTGTCATTATGAGAAACAAATACTGAGTGAAGATTTGATGAACTAAATTTGTTAAACTTATATAACCTTGTAGAATCATCAACAATTCCAGTAGCTAAAATCTATCTAGGATCTCTTAGGTCCTTAATTACAACATCATGAGTTGAAAATTCAATGGTTTTGCCTTCACCTGAATGAGTTATCTTATATACAAATATATGGTTGCAGGAAAAGGTAGGAACACATGATACATCATTAAATTTACCATTGTCCAGATGAATACTTCTAGTCCCTACAACACTAAGAGATTTATCATCACAAACATATATATTTTTGGTGTTACAATCATTTAAAGAAGAAAACATTGCTTTATTTTTGGCCAGGTGGTAAGAAGCTCCAGAATCAATGAGCCACTCATGAGAATGGGGAGAAGATGTTAGGATATTTCGACACATAGGAATAGTTAAGTATAACTTGGTCTAGTATAGAGTTAGGTAAAGTGTGTTTCTTTACTATGTACATTTGTAACTTACAATCCGACGGTCACGATATGTAGTGATCCGATGGTTCATTC
>APFE031546830.1:8623-24523 GCA_000404065.3 Pinus taeda | reverse complement strand
AAGTGAAGGAGGAGCTCATCTGGATCGGCGAGGCTAGACTGCTACAACGAGCGTTGGACTTCAGGTAGGATCGAAAAACACTTGGTTTCTCATAAGATAATGCATGTTTAGAGAAGGATTGCTCTTAATTGTCTTGTTTGTCACTAGAGAGTCTTAGACTCCTAGGGAGGTTAGTTTTGTTAGCAAAAATAACTCTTTCCGCATGACATACCCTAAGGTCGAATACCACCAAAACATGTCCTGCAAAATTCAAAATCATCCATCATAGGTTCCTCATATGTTGAGGTGAGTTCGCATAAAAAAATGCAAACTCACCTCAACATTCCATGTGAAATTCATCCATCATACGTTCCTCTCAATCAGCGCAAGGGGAACCATCATATGACTTCCATCACCAAGTTCTTCCTCTTTCATCTAAAATCTTCGTGTCACCGAGTTCTTCCTCTTTCGTAAGTAATCTCGCAACACTAGTTTTTTCATGTTTGTCTCTAAAGTTAACTTCTTCTTTCAATGACTATGACATGCCCAAATCTAGTTCAGCTATGGTATGTAGTGTCCCAACAAAATCTTCCTCTTTGGAACCATGTGCATAACACTTACATCGTACTTAACCATCAAAGCACCTTCCTCTTCATACATCATGGCTTGTTCTTCTTTATCACGGCCAATAGATTTAACCTTCCAAACTGACCAACCAAGGTTAAAAAGCTCCCTTCCAACCTCTTCTTCCAAAATTTCAAATTTTTCTCGCAATATCAGCCTCTCTTCCTTCACGCGGCCCAACATGTCCATCATGGCCCTTTTGTAAACCTTCCATAATATTTCCCAACTTTCAACAAGTTCATATCCTTGATCACAGCTTCCAATGGTAATGGCCATCATTCAATTTCCTTTAACTTATTCCAACCACCCACCTTCGCAAACTAGGCTCTAATACCATGTTTTCCTTGCTTGGTTGGTTGGGCAAGTTGAAGCTACTAACCATGAAGAAGAATAAGTTGTGATGTGTGAAGAACAAGTTGGTCTGATGGTCAAGTGCGATGCAAGTGTTGTGAACATGGTGCTGAAAGAGGAAGATTTTGGTGAGGAAAAGCCTACCATAGTTGAACTATATTTGGGCATGTCACATCCGTTGAAGGAATAAGTTGACTCTAAGGACAAGCATGAAGAAACAAGTGTTGTGATATTTCCGATGAAAGAGGAAGAACTTTATGACACGAAGCTTTTCAAAGGTTGACCAGATTTGTGCATATCGCATCCATGGAAGGAGGCTATTGATGGAACTCATATGATGGTTCCCCTTGTGTTGATCAAGCGGAATGTGTGATCATTGATGAATTTCACTTGCAAGGTTGAGGTGAGTTTGAATTTAGTTATGCGTTGGATGATTTGATAATTGTAGGACTTGTTTGGGTGGCATTCGACCTTAGGGAAGAAGGTTTGAATACCCAAGACAAGGGTGGAACATTATGGACTTATGCAATGAGTGATTCATGCTTAGCTGAATGAATATTTGGTTAAGTGTCCAACATGACTCATGGAAAGAAGGAAGGAAGGGCACATTGTAATAGAAGATGGCATGATTCATACTTTGGTGGACTTCTTCATTTCAATCTCATTAGAGCCGAGAGGTAGTCTTGGTGAACATTTTGTGGGAGAGGCAGTGATGAAGGAAGGGACCTGCGATAATGATATGAGGGTAGGGCAACTAAGGGCACCAACCTGACCGAAAGCAAGGATGTGGCAACTAAAGTTATGTTAGTCATGTTGAAGTGGAAAAGTTGAGAAACTAAAGTTGTGTGCATTGAGTAGAAAAGAAGGGCATGTCAAACTTCATGCAGGGGCATTAAGCGAGAGTGCTAGCAGAGGATGTTGCATATGGGCATCAAACAGAATAGCCAATAAAGGATGCCATACAGAATGGACATGTCGGTGCCATATGAATAATTTATGCAGAAGGACCGATGGGGTTATTGGGAACATTCGAATATCAAGGCCATGGCAATTTTGAAGGGAAACATGGGCGACTTATGAGAGCGTTCATGCGATGAAGAGGGCAGAGGCAACTTGTGATGGGATTTGCGACCAAGACAAGTGTTTCTACTTGAAGTGATGAGTTGAAGATGGTTCAAAGGAGCCTGAGAATACTTGAAGAAATTGAAGGAAGTTGTAGTTGATGAATACTTCATGTGATGGTGGTCTTGAATGTCTAGTTCTTTGATGAGCTAAGGTTAGTCTTGAAATTGAATTTTATGTGGTAAGCGACGCATACCTTGGACACAATATGGGATGTGTTCATGAGGAGTGACTCAAGAATTGCGATATGAGAAAGATGCCTTGGATTTGAATGGTGGTTGCAGTGGTGAAGGCGCCTTGGTGCAAGCACTTAGGCATGGGTTGTGTCTAATGAGACTTACCAATTTTGATGTGGTTGTTGGTCTATGACCAAGGGAAGCACATGGACAAGATGATGATGCAAGCGAAGAATTTCCCCTTTGATAGCATTGATGAGTAGCATATGATGAAGTATTCTTCATGGACTTGGATATGGCATGATGATTAAGCATTGGTTAAATAAATGACGCGTAAAGATGGGAAGAGTTCTTGATCAAAGTTGAAGATGTGACAAAGTGCAGGAGAAAGAATTTATGAAGCAATAAGGAGGTGTATTTTCATGGGTTGGATGCGATGGTTGGATTAGTGACCAAACTAGTTTCATTCATGGGTTCACGAAATGTGTTGAGATGTGTTGGAGTTGAGTTGTAGTATGGAAGCATCAGTTGACATGGTGATGTGGTTGGTTGGCACGATACAATTGCAACTAAAGCATGCAACTAAGTTGGAGGGTCTAGCCTTCCATGAGTTGGGAAATGTGGAGGGTTGTAATGAGTTGTGGTCAATGGCCATGATATTGAGGAGTCTTACCCACATGAATAATTGAGCCTTGGTAAAGGTTCATATCAAGAAGGTAAGGAGTTCATGCAACAGGAATGATAAGAGTTGGATCCGGAGACACTTTGCAATAATTTAGAGTTGGTGAGGAATTTTGGCAAGTAAAGTTGTTTATTAGGACGACAACCATTTTGAAGTGAGGGAGGATGTCAGGGCCCCAAGTTGGCACCAAGTCCAAGTGGGTGCCCATGACTTCCCATGCCCACTTGAAGTGGCGTAAAATCAAGAGTGGAAAACCCAAGTATGAACTGAAGTAGGATTGTGGGGGCATCGATTTCACGGCACGAAGGAGAGTGCCCTGCGTGCATTCGCAAAAAAGCATAGCCCTCTAGAACCCATGGGAAAACATATTGTGCATGGCAGGGTGACACGATGGGTGACATGACCGGATCAACCAAATGAAATGAATGAAATTTGACCTGTGCACGTCATGTGCATGGAACAAGGGTGCACACCCTAGGTGTGCTCACACAAGGGCGGGGAGCCCAAGTGCCTAAGGGTGACTTGCACGACATGGAGACAGGCAAGCTGGGTGGCATGACGGGCAAACCGGCCAAGATGTGCCCAAGTGTGGACTGAATGACATATATGAGGGATGACACGACCAACATGAGTGTCTCGATTAGCACGATGTGTCGAAGGCATGTGAACGAAGGAAAAGATGGATGGGTGTTTAGCGTGCGAGAAAATGCCTGTGGGTTGGGTGTGCCTACATGAGGAAGGGGCACCTACACAACCAAATGGTGATTCGGCCCACATGGCCAAATGATGGGTCACCTCGGGGCCACATGATAGGTTAGCCTAAACATGAAATGATGTATCCGTTGGAATGAAGGGACATTCGCACGGGTATAAAAGGAATGTTGCACAACTTGGAAGGAGGCATGAACGATGCACACAAAAAAATAAAAATAAAAAGATAAGTTCGCACAAATGTAATGCAGAACTGTAGAAACGAAGGGCACATGAAATGACAAGGGAAAATGTAGCAAACAACACAGTTACAGAAAAAGAGATGTTTGCCCAAGCGAACGTATTTTCTAGGCACGTCGCAGGGTGTGTTTTATGGGTTGTTTGGGGCATTGGTTTTTGGGAGTTTTAGTTGGGAAAGGTGTCGAATTTCAAGTTGGGCATTCAGTTTTTGTAGAACTTGGTGTTCTAGGTAGGTGCATTGGGCTAGGCCAATGATTGCCACATTTTTTAAATTTGGGCAATGCACAGGTTTAGTCGTGGATGGTCCCTTTTTAAATTGTTGTAACATATTTGAGTTGATTAAAGAAGTTTTGGGGAATTATTGGGAGTTCCCCCTCCCATGTATACTTTTGTGCACTTGTGACTGTTGAAGTTTTATTTCCACTACTATATTGAATTGTTATATTGAATATTGAATGAAGTAATTGAAGAAGTAAAATTGAATTGAAAAATCTACTAAGTATTGAAGTAATAAGTAGGCATAGTCTAGTTTAAAGTAGTTGTGTGAATTGCAATAAAATATCACCAGTGTCACACTTCACCTATAGTGGTATTTGGAAACCACGGCATCGGGCCATGGTAGAAACAATGAAAGTGCAGATGTTGATGAAGGTATGGATTTGATGAAGTGTGACGGAAACTAGGTATGTATGCAGATTAGTGTTCTTGATGGGAAGGATGGTTGATTGCATAACTTGGGTTCCGTTCACTTGGAGATCAATGGGAGGCTCGTCCAAGATTTGGTGGAATTATTTTCCATGAATAATTTTATGAATATAGGTATGCAAAAATAAATTGGGTTGCATCTCACCCCCAAGCTAGTGGAGTTCAAGGCAATGAACTCTAAGCTAGAATGTCGGGATTGGAAAGTGATGTGTATGTTAGATTCAGTCTGTTCATCCCTCCATCAGAGATCAAATCCTCTTGTTGCATTTCATTTTAGGTGTCTCATTCAGCTCGATCATTTGCATTCCATTAGGAGCATCGATCTTCTAATAGAAGGGTCTTATCTCCATACTTCCCTCATGTCATGTACCTGTTGATTCGTGTCTGATCATCAAAGCTCATCAAAGTCAATTTTACAATCAGCCAAGAGTCATTTCAGTCATTAGGTCTAGGGTTTCGCAAATTTTGTCTTCAAAGTGTCTAATAATGTTAGCAGGCACATGAGGGTGTTCCTAATAAGTCTTCATTCAAAAATTTTCATTATCAATAATGCTTGAGAATGATTCTTCTTCAAAACTTTGTTTTGAAGAAGAAGTTGTCAAATTTATTTTTTGTAATAAACATGTAATTTTTTAAAGTTTCTCAAGTTCTACAGTTCTTCAGTGTAGCCCTGGTCATCCTTTGCCGAAATCCAATGCCATCATCCCTGCAAAAAATTTCCAAGAGGTTCATCATTTCAATCAAAAATCAAAGGAAACAACGAAAACAGAGTTTGTATTAGAAAGTGAAAAGTGCCAAAAGAAAAAAATTAGGAAAGTGGGTTTCATGAGCTAAAATCTCAAAAGCTCTTTGTTTATAAGAAATGCCTTCATATGAAAATATCATTTGTAAAAGAGAAGCAACATAAAGCAATTTTGGTAAGTGAGTGGCAAGGTGGGTGAATTTGGGCGAAAATCGACCGGCGCAGCGCACTGGGCATGAACTCTCAGTGTATTTTTGCATAGGCGTGGTGAATTGGTGAGGCACGACACATTGAGCGTGCTGCGCAGCGCATACAGCCAGAGGCCTGAAACTGCTAACATTTGCTCCAAATCGCCAAAAACTTGCACGGATTTTCCAGGTAGAGCCTCCATCATTGTGTTTCATCCAAGTTTGTGCTTATGGTATGGTGGTTGATGAATGCTAATAGTTAAAACAAAAACATCAAACCCTACCATTTGAAATTCCAAGAAACTTGCTGCCTAGGGTCTGGAAAACCATTTTGCTTCCAAATCTTTCATTCCTTCATCATTCCCTTATCCCATTTATCCCTTAATTTCATTATTCCCTAAGTTCCACTACCCCCTAAATTCACTCATCCCCTATCCCAAGTTCCCTTTCTCAAATTTCCTAATGTAAAATCCCCAAACTCTAACCCTATACAAAAACTCCCATAACATCCCATATTTCCCTAGCTACATCTATCCCAACAGTCACAAAATTCACCCTATTTTTCCTCCCCTTATACTCCCTCATTTCATTGTTTTCCCTTGGTGGTAGAGGTCAATCACATCACCAAAAGGCAATCCAACACACTTTCATACACCAGCATCTATTTCTCCAAGGAAATTTGTTTATCAACAGTTATGGCATCCGATCATTCATATGATTATGAAGTGGAGACCCAAAGTGACTCATCCATGGAGGGACATGCACCCCGAAGGCCTCATAGAGGTGGCAGACATATCAAAGAAGAACCAACCACCCATATTGAATTACAGACCTGCCCTCTTGCCGTCTCTTGCTTCCAGAATCAGTCATGTTATGAATTCTGTGAGAAGGTTGCTAGTATTCAGTTTCATCATCTGTTGGCCCGCTTGTTTGTACTGCATTTACATGGTGATCAGGCCACTTTAGCTGGTGTCACTTCCACATTAACACCAGATTCCATTTCATTAGCAACTGGCATACCCAACATTGGAGAGATATGGAACAAGAGGCAAAAAATTGACCAGCAGCACTATGAATTGTACATCAAGCCCAGCTTTTTGAGACAGCTCAAGAGAGTGTTTCCTTTTCGGTACCTCAAGGATGAATATGCTCCTTTAATGAAATTGATCATGAAGTATTTCAGCTGTGAGAGCCTGTTCTCCCTCTTGTATGCAATCACATTAGACTGCTGATGCATTTTACCTGAGTATGGATGACGAACATCCCTTACTTCATGTGCCGAAACATAGAGAGGATGACCACCCTTGTGCAGCACAAGACACCTCAGTAGCAGTTCAACAGTATTTACCATTTTGCTCTCATAAAAATTATGGTGGTTCATCAGCTTGGATTACAGGGCATTACTTAGGATGATTTCATCTCTCATGAGTTTTTCAGAGCTTCACAGGGACCTTCAGAGGCTGAGCATGAGACAGGTGGATCTTCTTATCAGCATGAAGGCCATGACACTCACACTGCTACTATGCCAGTTTTCATTACTTATCAGAAGGGCACTAGACAGTTATTTGCAGCAGCAAAGCAAGTGTTATCTCCACCTGGGGTGGAAGTGGCCTCGCTTCTGACATCAGCACCACAGGTATAGGAGAAAGGCAAGAGGCCAATGCAGGATGAGGGGCCTTCAGGTGAGCGCGACATTATTCTTATTCAGGATGACGATACAGACATGGGCCCTTAAAGTGCAAATCTTAGAGAGATCATCCAGGAGCAGCAGACAGAGATCAAAGCCTTGTCCCTCAACTTGGAGAGGGCTAAGTGGATCATAAAATACTTGGAGCAAAGGAACAAGCAACTTGAAGATTAGCAAGCAATCATGGAGTTACAAAACAATCGGAAGAATTGCCAAGCTGTAAAGGAGGAGGATTGAATTCACTTCATTGGAGCAAAAGATTAATGATGATCGAGAGTCTTGGCTTGAAAGAGCCAACATCCACTTAGAGAGACTACTGAACAAGGCCGACAAGGAGAAGGAATTGTTGAGACACATGGTTTTTCATTACATGGCAAGGAATAAAGTTTGCAAAGCATGAATAAGGAATTTAAAGGAAAAATTAAAGAAGGCATCAAAGAGGCAAAAGAGGAAAAAGGAGCATGATCGACTTCGGATATTGGCCAAGGCATCCTTGGCTCAACGTAGCTCTTGATGAAGAATTTCCAGCCCAAATTTCAAGAAATTTGGAGCAATTTTTTCATTTTGGAAATTTTTTGCACAAGAAACAGGGTTTTTGTCCCTATGCACCGCGCCACGTGGCGCTCGCTTTTGCTAGAGGGCTCCAAATTCAAAAAACTTTACATTTCTGGATTTTTCATGATAAATTATGCTTGCCTACCTATGTCCAAGAAATTTGGGGAGGTTTTGAGCCCTCAAAAGGTCAAAAAATACTCAAAAATGACCTCACTGCCCCTATTTTGACACACAGGAAGTAGTCTTGGGAGATTGGATATTTAGAGGGGCAAATGGACACCAAATCTAGAAATTCCACTTGGTTTGGAAAGTAGACAGGTAGGGATTTCCTACAAGCTATCATGAGATTAATTTGGATTTAAGTAAGGGCCCCAAAATCATCTCCAAAATTACGCTACACATAGAGATTTTGAGCGCGGCGCATAGAGAATTTTGGCCTATTTTTCACTCTTCGGCTCAGAATTTCGGCCAGTTTTGACTAGTTTCACTTTTTTATGTTACTCTTGATCTAACTTGATGTAATTTCATGAACATGATGTAATTTTGGGACATTTTTACTTGTTTTAGTATATTCATTCACCAAAAGGTGAAATGTGAGTGAATGAATCGGTTTCCTAGCATATAGAGGCAAGTTGTTTCTTTGCCTATTTTTCAGCCCCTTGTTTAGATATGGTTGAAACAGCTCCTAGAATGATGAGCTCGACCCCTATAGACATGGAAAGGAGTTAGGCTTGTCTATATCATGTAATTTCTCAGCCATTTTCAGGGTTGGACACTTGGGATTGCTTGACACTTCATTGTACATTTGATTTCTGCATTTTTGGCAAAGGAAAGACTAGGGTTTTCAGCACTTGTTGGGATCCATGTGGCTCTATGTTTTGATGGTGTTTTTCTTCATGTAATTGTAAGTTCATTGATGTTTTATATATGCCATTTCCCTTCTCTTTGCTTCTGAAATTAAACAAATTGAGTGACAAAGGTAGAATTCATTAGCTTATGGTGCTCTGCCCTAAAATTTGTTTAGTTTTACATGTTTTCATCTATTTGGAGAGGATTCTTGCAGCCTCTTTCCCTCTTCAGCTCCTCAACAGTCTTTTCTATCCATTCATTTAATCTAAAGCATCAAAACTACTGCCTACCTTGCCCCCACTGGAACTCTGCAAAAAATTGGCCTCATCCCCAGACCCAAATTTGCCTTTCCCTTTTTTCCAACAAAATCTCCCAAAAATCAAATCAAATCCTTGCATTTCATACCTAGCCTAAGATCAGTTGTTAAACTAGTCATCTCAAGCCCCATTGATTATCTTTTGCTGAGATTGACCTGGAGAGAGCCCTCTCTTGTCCTCGTAGGGTTAGCTACGAGGCTGAGCGTGGTTAGATGTGCACTTAGAATCTTACCTTTTCAGCTTGAGGTAAATCTAGGCTCTAACATAGTGGCGACCATACTGGGGAAAAAGAAATTCTTTGTTTGTTAGTCTTCTTCATTTTATAAACTACAGACAGAGTCTAAAGATTAGCCAAGTAGCCTTCGAAATGCTTTTGCTTTGCATTAGCGCAAGTAGATAAAAGCTACTTCAGTCAATCTCTGGTCTAGTCTTATGAACGGAAGGCTTAACCTACAAACACCCCAGTACTTCTGATAATTCTAAGCTTTTGGATGATAAGTTTAGGATTTGATAGGCTAAACCAGTTGTTTATGTCCATTTGATCTTTTGAAAATAATACCACACTAGCTTCAAGAAGATATACCAGAGCTAATCCAGATCCAGATCCTCCTCCTGTATACGAAAATCCAAATTTGATTCCAAGACTTCTTCATCAAGAGAGATATGTAACTCCCGTGTTCAAATCCCGTTCATGTCTTGCGATTTTTGAGTATCTTGAAGAGCTTGATTTTGATGAGTAGTTTGAATTGTCATTGTTTGAAACCAAATCCGAAAGTGTTGTTGACTCTACTGTCCCCAATCTGCATTTTCTTATAGATCTCGAAACTGAAAGGGCTAATCGTTCAATTGATGATTATATTTTGACACAGCTTCAAACTTCAATTGTGGCTTCAAACCTCGTTTATTTCCTAGAAACTGCATCTGAAACTCTTGGACCTTTTGCAATTGCATCTAGCTCAAGGATTCCTACCGAACCGCCATTCATTCCCACCATCCTTGTACAGCCTATTGTCTCAGATCATAGGCCTGCAGTAATTTCACCTCCATCTACTCCTTCTACATCCAAAATTGCTTCTCCTCCTCATACACCTCATACATCAGTTGCACCCATCCCTCCAACATCCCCAAGACCGAATCCACCCAGAGTGATGGCTGCTCGTTTTTCCCCGCTTGTGCTGCTTCAAAATCTTGATGATATGCCTGTTGATTATCAAAGAAAAATTCCTTTGTTTGATGGCACTCCTCATGGTATTACATCTCAGCAACATGTGGACAGAATGATGGATTTCTGTGATCTTCATGAGATCGATGCAGAAAATGTGACAATGAGACTCTTTGTACAAACATTTGCAGGTGAAGTTAGGAAATGGTTCAGAGCTTTGACAGATGTAAGTGTTACTACCTTGGCCAATCTACAGAGGCAATTCTTAGATCGTTGGGAAGTGAATAAAAATCTACTTCAGATCCTTTCTGAATACGAGCACATCAAGCGGAACGTTGGTGAGTCTATCCAAGATTACTGCATTAGATTCAACTCCATTTATAATGAAATTCCTGATCATCTAAGGCCACCCATGGGGCTAGCCATGATGAAGTTTCCAGACGGTTTTGATGTTGACATGGCCTATCAACTAAGAGAGAGAGAGTCGGCCACGATGTAAGACATGCAAAAGATCGCGATTAGCGTTGAAGCCAATTTGTTGGCCAAGAGGGCTAGAGCAAGAGTAGAAAAGAAAGTCACTATAAAAGAAGAGGCTTCTTTGTCAGATCAATTACTTAGGAAGATGGAGCAGATGCTAGAAAGGGTGAAACTTGACAAACCTAAGCCTCAAGTTAGAAATCCTAACTTCTATGGCCAGCAACAGCCACAATATAGAATCAAACAAAGAGAGCAATGAGCACAAGATCAAACAGCGCAGTAGCCAATACAAACACCTCTATAGCAAAAATTTGTACATGGACCGGAAATAGATGAGGAAGAGAATGTGATAGGGGAACAAAATCACTTCTTTACTCCTGATGATTTTCCTATTTATATTACTAAAGATGAGGAGTATGCAGAAAGTTTAGCTATACACTCATTCTAGCAAATGACACAGTTTTGGAAGAAGAATCAGATGAGTATCAAAGAGGTTATATTAATGCTCTGTCCACTCAACAGTGGCAATATTCACTTAGAAACAGATATGTGCCTGTTAACCCAATTCAGAAGAGAAAGGAAGTTTCAGCACCAAAGAATGATTCACCTGTTGCACAAAAGAAAGGGAAAGAGGCAGTTGATCCTAATATCAGCAAATCACCATCAGCAGAAAAACCAAATCAGCCAATTGTATCGAGGGAAAAGGAAAAGAAAGATGTCCCAGTTAAAGAGGTAGAAAAAACTTCAGCTTTTAGTTTAGAAAATGAAATTTCTAAATTGAAGGTATTCATTCCCTTAACTGAAATAATGAGGAACAGCAGTTATAGAGGTCAAGTCTCTAAAATTTTGAATTTTGATACAATGTCTGATATGGTGAATGTGGAAGATGATCAACCTAAACTGATTTTTGGACCAGCATTGAATGGTGAGTCTCCAGAAAGTGATGTGCCACATTTTTATATCAGTCTAAGATTGCATGATTTTGTGTTGCATAATGCCATGTTTGATTCGGGAGCTTCCCACAATCTTATGCCAAAGGCTATTATGGAGAAGTTGGGTTTGGACATCACTAGGAAATATCATGATCTTTGTTCATTTGATTCTAGCAGAGTGAGATGTAGTGGGCTCATTAAAGACTTGGTTGTAAGTTTGGATTAGATCCCCACGAAGAATGTTTTGATGGATATTGTTGTGGCAGACATTCCTCCCAGATTTGGTATGCTTCTTTCTAGGTCTTGGGGAGCAAAATTGAAAGGGACATTACAACTAGATTTCTCCTATGCAACGATTCCCGTGTTTGGCCAAATGAGAAAATTATACCGAGAACAAAAAAAGAAATACATGATTACAAGCAAGGAGAAACCGATCAATCATCTGATTAATTATGTACATACAGATTTAGAGTCTTTTGTTTTGTATTCAGATAGTTTCAATGAGATAGATAGTCAGTTAGTTGAAGCAGAAAATATTCCAAAAATAACAGGGAATTTCATAGAAGTTTTGAAGAAAGAAGGACAAGAACAGCAAAATACTGTTGAGAAATTAGCTAAGGATAATGGACAGCAAGCAGGAAAAACAGAGCCAACAGAATTTCAGCACTTAGAAGAAGATGAAGAGGGTCTATGGACCATGGATTTCGATGGTGCAGTGGGAAATGATGGTGCTGGAATTGGTATTTGGGTACGCAATCCTTTTTCTGCTCCAAACAAAGTGCCTAGTAATGTGCGGGTATGTTCTTACAAGTTACTTTTGACTATTCGAGCAATGAAGCTGAGTACGAAGCTTTGATTGCTGGCCTAAAAATTCTAAGAAAGTTGAATGCTAAGAGGATTGCAGTATATGGCGACTCTGAATTGGTGATTAAGCAAGTCAAAGGCAAATATCAAGCAAAGCATCCTCGGATGCGGGCTTACCGAAATGCAGTTCTAGATATCCTTAAGTTGTTTTCAGGTTATACCTTGACGTGTGTGCCTCGTATTCAAAATGGAATTGCAGATGCACTTGCTAAGGCAGCAAGTAATTTGAAGATTCCAATGAACTCAAGTAATAAATTCGAAATTCATGTGAAGCATCGTCCGACTGTCCCAGACAATCAGAGATATTGGCAAGTTTTCCAAGATGATGAGGAGATTAATGATTTTCTGCAAAACAAAGGTAAGTTCAAAGATACCTCAATTGATGTAGAACCTGATGATGGTAAAGATGATGTACAGATAAATCAAATGGAAGTGTTGCAGCTTAAGGATAACATTATTCCTAAAGGCTTGATACCTTTAGAAGAACTCTGTGATCAAGATGACGTAGCCCGCAAACCAACATTGCAGCCAACAGAGAAGGGTGTTGAAGAGGTCAATATTGGAACAGCTGAAAATCCAAAGATGGTAAAACTGTCCAAAGCATTGCCACAGAAGGTAAAAGCCAAATATATTAGTTTTTTGTCATCCTTTTCTGATGTATTTTCTTGGGACTATTCTGACTTGAAGACATATGATACCAATATAATTCAGCACACTATTCCTATTAAGCCTAATCAGAAACCTTTCAGACAGAAGTTGAGAAGGCTAAATCCAAAACTATTGCCACCAATTGAGAAGGAGGTAAACAGGTTGTACAAATCAGGAATCATCGTTCCCATCAGATTTTCTGATTGGATCTCTAATTTGGTGCTCGTACAAAAGAAGACAGGTGAGATTCGTTTGTGCATCGATTTTAGAAATCTCAATAAAGTTTCATTGAAGGATAATTATCCATTGCCAAAAATGGATCATATACTTCAAGGAGTAGTTGGAGCATCTCGTATGTCACTACTCGATGGTTATTCTGGATATAACCAAATTCTGGTCCATGAAGATGACCGAGACAAAACAGCGTTCACCACTCCATGGGGAACTTTTCAATACGCTAAAATGCCTTTCGGTTTGAAGAACGCAGGTGCCACATTTCAGCGGGCAATGGACATGGCTTTCGCAAATGATAAGGATGTCTTTTTGGTTGTGTACCTTGATGATTTGACGGTGTTTTCCAATTTAGATGAAGAACACATGTATCATTTGAAAACTGTCTTTCAAAAGTGCAGAAAATATGGTGTGTCGCTTAATCCGAAGGAGAGCTTGTTTGCCATGGATGAGGGAAAACTACTTGGACACATTATCTCAAAAGATGGCATTCATATTGATCCAGCACGTGTAGAAGCGATTCAACAAATTGACCTTCCCCGAAACAAGAAGGAGATTCAATATTTTAATGGTAAGATGAATTTTTTATGCCGCTTTGTGCCTAATCTTGCTGAACACCAAAGAGAGATTACAAACATGCTTAAAAAGGACAACCAAGTGAAGTGGACGGAAGAGGCTATAAAATCTTTCAATTTAGTAAAATTGGCTCTTTCTTCAGCTCCGATTCTAATCAGCCTGGATTACACTCAAGATTTTATATTGTTTTCATTTACTTTGGAGCATACTATGGTAGCTGTGTTGATGCAGAAAATAGATGAGTATGAAAAACCAACTGCTTTCTTCAGCCGAACTATAAGAGATGCAGCCTTGAAGTACAACATCATTGAAAAGCAGGCCCTTGCACTTGTAAAAGCATTAAAAGATTTTTGGGTATATATTCTGCATTCTCATATTTTGGCTTATGTTCCTAACGCTGCTATCAAGGATGTTTTAGTGCAAACAGATCCGGAAGGAAGACGAGGCAAGTGGATTGTAGCTTTGTTGGAGTATGATGTGGAGATAAAGCCCACAAAGATTGTTAAAGGACAGGGATTGGCAAAGTTAATGGCTGAATCGAACTTGCATGCCTTAGACGTAAGGCTAATCGCTGCTATGTCCGGTGAGAATGAGGAAGGTTCATCAATTCAGGTATCTGAAATATTTGTTCTTTCTCTATGGTATTCAGATATCGTATATGTGCTTCAGAATTTGTCACCACCACTTGACATGGCTAGAAACAAAAGTAAAACTCTCAAATTAAAGGCTGCTAAGTTTTGTATTTTGAATTCTACACTTTATTGGAAAGATCTTAGTGGTGTTTTGTTGAATTGTTTGGTGGAAGAAGAAGCGAAGCAGGTCATGGAGGATTTCCATAAAGGAGATTGTGGTGGTCACATTTTTTGGAAAACAACGGCAAATAAAATTCTGAGAGCGGGATATTATTGGCCGACATTGTTTGCTCTGATGTATATCAAGTTGTCAAGAGCTGTCATAAATGTTAGATTTTTGAAGGAAGGCAGAAATTACAGCCTTTGCCGCTTAAGCCCATTGAGGTGAGTGCCCCTTTTTAGCAGTGGGGGTTGGATTTCATTAGTGAAATTCATCCCGCTTCTTCAAGTCAGCATAGGTGGATCCTCGTGGTGACAGATTATTTCACGAAATGGATAGAAGCAATTCCCACCAGACAAGCTATGAATGCGGTAATAATTTCATCCCTTGAGAATAACATTTTGTCTCGTTTTGGTTGCCCGAATAAGTTAATCATTGATAATGCAGCAGATTTCAAATCAAAAAGGATGATTGAGTTTTGTAACCAATATAAAATCATTTTGGGACACTCAACTGCCTATCATCCGCAAGGCAACGGATTGGCAGAGTCTTCTAACAAATCTTTGGTCAACATCATTAAAAAGTTGTTGGAGATGAACAAGAAGAGTTGGCATAAGAAGTTGGTTAATGCACTTTGGGCAGATCGAGTGAGTCAAAAGAAATCCATCGATATGTCCCCCTTTGATTTAGTTTATGGAGTTGATACAGTGTTTCCTACCTCTCTCGCAACTCCGATAGTCAAACTTACACAAGAAGCCGGCAGTGAAGAAGATCATATGCAGAGAAGACTAAATCAAATGATCCATTTGTAGCAGACAAGAGAAGAAGTTTTCCAAAACACATTCAAGTTGTAGGAGAGGATTAAGAAAATCTATGACAGAAAAGCAAAGGCGGACAAATTCCAATTGGAGGAAGTGGTGCTGAAATGGGATGCAAGGAATGAGGAAAAGGGTAAGCACAGAAAGTTCAAAAATATCTGGAAAGGTCCCTTCAAAATTGTTGCATATCGGGGTTAGAATGCTTTTCTTCTGAAGGAGATGAATGGGGAAGATTGTCTAGGAGGGCCGATCAATGGTCGGCTGCTCAAACGGTACCATTTCTGAGAATTTTTCTGATGTTTAAATTATCATTGTACATACCATTTTATTTCAATTTCATTGTGTAGGTTTTAACCCTGTACAGAAATTACCTGCATACGAATTCTAAAACAAAGAAAATAAACAATACGAGAGCATAACACATAAAACACATATGCACAGATATTTTCCCCTGGATCCCAAAACCGGGACT
>APFE031546826.1:37243-47842 GCA_000404065.3 Pinus taeda | reverse complement strand
TAATAAAATTTAAAATTTAAAATGATTTTTAATTAGTTAAAAAATTATTACTTTAATAATAAGGTTTAATAAGATGTGTTAATTTGTTTTTTCCTAGATAATCCAATTGTATGTATTTCTTTGTGTCATATCATATCGTTCTTGTTGATTTTTTAGTCGTGGGTGTTGTAAACTCTAGTATAATTTTAATGAGTAATTTTAAGTGTTAATTTTTTATATCTTTGTTGTGAATGTTGGTTTGTATTTTTTTACTAGTTGATTTATTTTTGGAAATTCTCCCCATGATTCACTGTCATTTCAAGCTAAGGTAAATATTCATCTTGTAAGGTGCTAACACTTGGCGCAAGGGATGGCTTCTTATGTTGCATAAGCATGACTTCCTGGGCCTTCTATTTGTATCTCTTGGTTTCTAGCTATTTACTTCATAGCTCCCCTATCTCTCATCTGTGTCCTATAGTACATCTTACCTTTATTTGGCCTACGTGTTCCTTCCTGGTTATCATTGCATTCCTTATTCCTTTCCAACCCATTTCATGGTGGAATCCTGGTCCCACTCTTTTGACTAGTGCACCAAGAATTTACATGTATCCCTTTGTTATTACCTGGGGCGAGCTCCACTTTAGTTGCAATTAGTTGTCCATATGTTGTTTCATATCCACTATGCCCTGGAAAAGAGCTCGTAGTAAACGTGGCACAACGTATTATAGAGAACAAGGAGGTTATCATGCCCAACAAAGGGCTAAGAGATTTGGTCATAAACATAAAGAGCATACTCCTCGACTGATTTAAGAGGAAATCAAGTAGGTGGAAAGAGAAATAGCAGAGGAAAGACGTTCTCTGACTGACAACAAAGTGTTAGCTTAGGTTGCTAATTGGGTGCTACATATGGGCCACACTCGGGGACATTACAACTAGTATATGTACACAATGGGCATCTATTGCTACCTGAAGCTCTTTCTAGACAAGGTTCTACTTGATAGGAATGAGACAAAAGAATAAATTCTCTTAATACTAGAAGAGATGCAGCTCACCATGAGCTTTTTGTATCACAAGCTCGACCATGTAGAGGCATACTTAGGAATTCCGCTAACCCTAACTACTCCCCTAATAGTAGCAAGGAACCTATACCAATGGAAGCCTATAATTCTAGTAAGTCCAAATGACAATATCTATCTACTTCCTTTTTTTTGAATTGTATTTCTATGGTTTTGTTTGTCAAGCTTGTTAATGGTAGTGGTCAGACATTTCAGTTTAGTTTTTTAGCCATTTTGTTGTACTTAAGTAAAAAAATTTTTATGAATGTTGCTAATACTTTAGTTTTGTCTCTAGTCTAGTTTCCCAAGTGACACACAAAGACAAAACTTTCACTTTTTTATGTCTTTTTTCTGAAAAATGAAAATAGAAAAAAATACTTTACCAAAAAAAAAAGCTCAAACAAAGTTCATCATGTCACTTGCAGAAATTAAATCAAGGTGGGAAGAATAACAATTATTCCTTCCAACCACCAATGATAAACCTAATTGACACACACACATACACTTAATTAATGCGAAAATTGTAATTTTGATTTAATATATCTAATATTACATATTATTTTGATTTAAATATTAATTACATTTAGTGTAAATATTATAACAACCTCTTATTTCAACCACCAAATTACATAAATTTAACGAATAAATATTTTATAAAAGGAGGATTCCATCCTCTTCCAACTTGTAATCTCTAAATTTCAAGTGTATATTACCTTGTTGTAAGTCTTCTTTAACTTGTACATAATGTTGGCTCACACTACAAATTCCAAAATTATATTTTTTAAGTTTGAACTCTACATACTAATGGTTGTAGCATGCATTTCATGAACCCATCTGTTGAGTGCATCATCCAACTTATTCTTTTTCCCCTTAATGTACTTGATGTCAAAGTCAAATTGTCTAAGAAATTCTAAACATCTAGTTTGTCTAAAATTTAATGTTGGCTACTCAAACATGTATTTCAGACCATTATGGTTTGTCTCCAACTCAAAATTTCTACCCATGAGATAACTACTCCACATTTTCAATGCATAAACAATAGCCACAAGGTCCAAGACATGAGTAGCATAATTCCTTTCATGCTCTTTGAGTTTCTTGGACTAATAACCATTAACAAACTCATTTTGTGTAAGGACTCCACCAAGTCCTTTACATGCACATATGCATATAACAAAGATCCTAATTTGGATCCACAATGTTTTAAATAATTGCACTAGCTAATAATTCTTTCAAGTGTTGGAAAATGTCTTCACACTTAGTAGTCCATCCAAAATTTATTCATTTCTTTTGTAGTGGACTTATTAGATATGCAATCTTGGAGAAACATGCAATGAATCTCCAATAAAATCCAACTATAGCCACAAATGATCTCACTTTTCAAACATTCATTGGTCTATGCTATCCTTTGATTGCCTCAATCTTCTCTAGATCCATTGCTATGCCCTCTAAGATAATGTGGCCTAAATAGTATATTTTCATTCGATAAAAAGTTCACTTGCTTAAGTTGGCATACAATTGATGCTCTTTCAACCCCTGTAGTACCATCCTCAAATGCTACTCATTCTCCTCCTCTATATTGGAGTAGATAAGAATATTGTCTAAGAGACAATAACAATTTTGTCTAGGTAATCCATGAACACTCCGTTCATTAGACACATAAAAATAGTTGATGCATGTGTTAACCCAAATGATACTAGTACAAAATTATAATGGTCAAACCTTGCCGAGAAGGTTGTCTTGCTAATATCTTCCTCTATGATTTTCATTTGATGGTAACTTGACCTTAGATCAATTATGGAAAAATATCCTTTCTCTTCTCATCAAATAAAAAAGGTCACCAATCCTTAGCAAAGTATACTTGTCCTTTATAATATCCTTATTCAATTGTCTAAAGTCAATACACAACCTCAAAATTCCATCTTATTTCTTCACAAGAAGCACTGAGGAACTCCAAGGTGAGACACTCGATCATATATGACCCTTCTTCAACAAATATTCTAATTGCATTTTCAACTCTTTCATCTTTTGATATAGATTGGAAAAATATATTATTATCATCCATTCCGATGCTTTTAGAGTGGAAAATTTGGAGGAATCAACTTGTAAGGTAATTTTTACTAGTGGTCCCAGTTTGGAATATTTTAGGTGAAATTTTTTATGAGCCATTTTGAGGCCTTAAATGATCACTTTTGTGATCCTGAATTTACTATGTATTAGATTCCATAATCTACACACTAACATCTTTCCTGTGACACAAGAATCACTTCGATTGGAGCTTGTATGAAGAGCTTCTGCCTCTAAGAAGTTGACCTATTGAAATTGACCGCCATAATTCAAGAGGATGACACGTCAACCCTCGTTTCATGGAAGAGGGTCTAACCATGTGAAAACTATGAAGAAGAATTTATAAGGGTTGAGTTGTAACTCATATTAAGGGTTGAATGGATGAAATTTAACCCCTAGTTGGCTATTGGATTGTGTTATAACCAAACCACTAGGAGGAAAATGGGTTTCATTATATTCCAATGCATTTTGTTATATAGACAAGCAAATTAGTTGAGAGAGAGAGAGTGAAGACAAACAAAGAGGATTTGTATTTTGTAGTAGATTAGGGGCCACATGTTCCACTCTTTTATACTTGCATCCATTTCCATTCAAAGAAAGACAGGTCAGAATTGTCTCACCTTCCAGTTGAGTTTTCTCTCGAAAGGGTTTCCCAGGTCATATCTTATGTTATTTTGGTTTTATGAGTGATTGTTCTATTTGTTTTATGTTTTATGCATATTTATATTTTTCATGCATACGCAATAAACCATAATGTAATAATTCCATAAATCTAAGGAAAACTGAACCCTCATTGTAAATATTTCAGAGTTCATTAAATTTTCTTTATCAGATTTATTGTGATAAATTATCTAGTGGAATACCTACAATAGTTTACAGATCATATTGGTATTAGAGAAAGTTTCTTTGGTATGTTTTGGGGATTTGCAAGGGATTCAAATTGGTTAAGATGAAAGTCATAAAATCTTAGCCATGGCCAACAAATCTATTAATAACCCTCAAGATCCGGTAGAGGAGAGATTTGCATGGATGGGAGAGAAGGTTGCAAATATCAGTTGTAATATGAATCTTCTTATGGAGGCTCTAAAAGATAAGCTTGGAATTGGAGAATAAGGAAGTTCCAACTCAAAGGTCATATTAGAGGAAAAAATAGAGGATTGAGAAGAACAATAGAAGGAGACTAACAAAGAACCTAAAAAAGAACAACCTCATTTGAGTTCCATGAACCATTCATAGTCCTTGTTCAAGATGGAAGCAAAGGTCGACATCAAGCCATATCAAGGTGAGATTAATTCTCTGAAATTAATTCACTGGTTGTAAAGGTTTATTTTAACATTGATCACAAAATGTAAGAACACAAACTTTCTTTCGCTTCTTTGAAACTAGATGGTCATACGCTGACTTGGTAACAAATTCATATGGAAACCCTAAGGCTAGAGGGGGGTCCTCCAATGAGTAAGTGTGAGGATTTCAACTTTGATAAAGTTTCAGTTCATGGCCTTACTTTACACAGAGACAAGGGTCAAGTGTACAAGAGTACACCACATAATTTAAGAAGATGGAAATAATGTTGGATATCTATTAGAAGAACCCATACATACTCCTCAAGTAATAGGGAGGTCTATGGGCAACTATTTACATAAGAAAATGATGATGTTAAAACCCAAAATGATGGATGAGGCTTGTGTACAGGCACAATACTTGGAAAACATATGCCAAAAGAGAAGGCAATCAAGTGGGTTGAAATAGAAGGAACACCAAGAAGCTTCTGAAGAAGGGACGAAAAAATGGAAAGTGGGGATGGACAAAAAATACAACAATCACAACGCATTAGTGCAAAGATCCTAGCAACCACTGCAATAATTTATTGTCATACAAAGGACAAGTTTTGGTACCACATCATAACTCAACTTGAAGAGATAGAAGAAGGACATGAAGAAGAAAATTCTCATGGCCAGATATTTGAGTAATTAGGTGGAAAGCAGAGATTCATATGTGGATGAGAATATTTTTTGTACATTATTGTAAAAAATAGGTGAATATATGTAGCCTTCAACAAAATAAAGAAAAAGAGATGACCAATCTCTTCCATATAAAGATACAAGTTAAGACGATGGAAATTGATGTTTTGTTTCACTCGGGATCACAAGTGAATCTCATCACAATACAGTTGGTCAACAAATTGAGTTTGGAAATTTGTTATCGTCCAAAACCATATTCATTGGGATGGGTAAATAAGGATGCAAAAATAAAGGTAACCAAAATATGGCAAAATCAGATTTGCTATCAATGTATATTTTATTGACGAGGCAAAATTGGATGTAATTCCACTTGATGTATGTGGAGTGGTCTTTGGAAGTCCTTATATGAACATGTGGGATGCAATCTTCATGCGAGGAGCCAACCAATATTGATCAAGGATGGAAAATCCTTCATTATTACGCGCATAAGGGAAATTCCAAAATTTTGCTTGCAAGTGCCAACCAACCAAAGAAATTGATAATTTCTAGCAAGGAGTATGTTTTACTATTTTTAAGAGAAAATTAGTGATGCAGGAACATCTTAAGTATTTTTACTCTATGTAATTTTATATTATGTAATTTCTAGAAGTTAAATTAGTTTGAGTGAAAGGTGAGGTGTTTATTCTAATAAATGGCTTATTATCCAAGTGTAGCTCCAATCATTTTGAGATTGAGAGCTAACTATTAGTTAGGATTTTCTTTTTATTTCTGTTATACTCAGACCCTATTTTTATGGATCTACACAATAATCTGTTGTAATTCTAATTGTGGCCACATTAATATAATAAGATATTGGTATGAGCACGAGTGCGTGGTTGTTGAAATATAATTTCTGGCTTTGTTAATGTGTTTATCATCATGAAAGGGTAGGTTGAGATTCGACTACATAATGGAGATTGGTAGGACTGTGTATTCTTTTTCATAATGAGTGCTTGATTATACACTCAACACATATTTAGTTAATATCTAACTTTTCCATCCATGTTTACTGTAAATGAGAGATCGATATGTGATTTGCGAGAGTGTCTTATGTGAAACCTCTGCAATTTCTCACAATATTTCCCATTGCAACTGCAGAGATGTCAATTAGTGTCATTGGTTGAATGTGTTACAGGAAGGCATCCACAAGCATCACTGTAAGCATTACAACGTGGACCTTTTTCTTTGAAATTGTGTGACCACGTGTGGGTTGTGTATTGGAAGTTTAAAGTGGATATCATAGTACAACCACTTTCTCTTTCATATGAGAACGATATCATCCAGTGGTTTAGAAAACGCAGTGGTATTCTAGATTCCAACATGTTGGTAGTGTTTTTAATTGCAGTGATTTTGGATTATTTTTAAGTTAAATCAAGATCAATGCCGAAGGCCCAATTTTTGTTTAAATATTATTGAATTTATATAAAATCCTTGCTTATTCATAATTGAATTTTGTTGGAGATAATTACCGGAATCATTTCAGAGAAGTAAGCTACTCTCTAGAAAATCCAAAAAGGGAATTAATTTTATTAAGCTTTGGAACTGATTTGTTTATTGAGAAATAACATTCAGAATTGGAAGAGGTAGAGGTCGAGGAAGAGGTTGACCAACTATAAATACAAAATTGAGAGATGAAGTAAGAATAGAAGCCATAGAAGCTACCAAACATCATGATCACATAGGGGATACCAGTGAGGAAGAAGAACTTCTAGAAGAGGGAGAAGAGAGAGCTAAAGAACCCCCATAAGTTAGACTTTTAAAGTAGGTTTTTTGTCTTGGTTTTAGTTCGAAGGCAAACGTACCTACACACAGTGGCAGTTTAGATCTGGAAGAATTAACATATTCGATTAATGCCATGAATAAGCATTTTGAGTATGTATAAGTGTCAGAAGACAAGAAAGTCAGATTTTCTTTTACGAAATTGAGAGGACATGCTGCTTTATGGTGGGATGGAGTGAAAGAATAAAGGGCCTTGAAAAACAAAGCCAAGATCAAGAGCTGGAGTAGGATGATTGCTAAACTGAAAAGTAAGTTCCTTCCTAAAGATTATCAATTAATTTTGTTTATAAAGATGCAAAATCTTAAGCAAAAGATGATGACTGTTAGGGAGTATACAAAGGAATTTTACAAAGTGAATATTAAATTAGGATACATAGAAGATACACTTAAGAGAGTTTCCAGGTATATTAATGGGTTAATGTTTTATATTTGAGATGAATTAAGTTTTATGTCTTTGAGATCTGTTCAAGAAGCATACCAGGTTGCATTGAAGGCTGAGGAAAATTTGATGAGAAAGCAAGGTCAGAAAACAAGAATAAGAAGTGTCGGAACAAAAGAGTAGAAGAAAAAGGGAGAATCTAGCAGCTCAAACCAATAGTCACAACTTGAGAAAACTACCGATATTAAATGAAGGAGGATTCCTTCAAGGGGTAGAGGCAGGAGCAGAGATTAGGTGAGATGTTTCACTTGTGGAAAGTTGGGACATTATTCATCTGAATGTCTAGAAAAAGTTGGAAAACAAAAAGGGATACAATTAGCACAAATTGAGCCAGAACCTGAACCTGCAAAGGCAGTGGAAGAAGATGTCAACCCACCTAAAGAAGGAGAATCTTTACTGTTGAAACAAGTGTTGGATGCAGATGAACTTATGAAAAGAAGAAGCTTATTCAGGATGACATGCAAGGTAAGAGGCAAATGTTGTAAATTGATTATTGATAATAGAAGTACTGATAATTTGGTTTCTATAGAGATGGTGGAGAAGTTGCACCTGAATAGAATGCCACATTTTGCGCCATACAAAGTCTCATGGCTACAAAAGGGACAACAAATGTTGGTGAATGAACAATGTTAGGTGGAGTTCCAAATTGGCCAATACAAAGAACGAGTTTTGTGTGATATTGTGCAGATGGATACTTTCCATGTCTTGCTTGGAAGACCTTGGCAATATGACAAAGGGTGAACTATGATGGTAGGATGAACACTTAGAATTCTGAAAAGGATGGAAAAAATCGTGTGTTACTACCTATACAAATTAAAGGTACTAGAGAGCCAACAGATCCAAAAACATTATTAATGAGTAAGAAACAATTGGTACAAGCACTGTAAAAGTTAGAAAGCGGGAGAAATTAACGGATGTAGAGGTGACCGATCCACCTTCAACAAATCATAATTCATTTAAGTTCGAAGAAGAAATGTTTCGTGAACCAGAAAATGTAAAATAAACAATACTTTCCATGATAGAAAGAGGCATAACAGAGGAGATCCAACTTAATAAACAACAGTTAGTATTGCTGGAAAACTTTGGATAGGAAAAGCTTGAAAATAATGATACAAACGACAAGGGATATCAACGGAGTTTTGAACATAAAGATAATGCGGAACAACAAAAACCAGCATGCATGGTATCAATTGATCCTTGCAGTTTTATGGATTTTAATTGCTTGGATAATGAAAGGAAGGATATGCCCAATGAAGGAGAAATAATTGCGAGAAAATCATGTTCCATGTCAATAGTGGAAAGTTGAACTGCAGTCAGTGAATTTATGTAGGAAGGAATGGATGAGAGGATTGATCAAATGGGGAAACCACCCAAAAAAGAAACCTTGGGTATCTACTGCATTGTTACATAAAATAAGTAGGAGGGAGCCTCATGGACAAGAGTCTATGAACAATTTGAAGTTTGGGTGTATGATGCAGGAGCATCTTAAATATTTTTACTCTATGTAGTTTTATTTTATGTAATTTTTAGAAGTTTAAGTTAGTTTGAGTGAAAAGTGAGGTGTTTCTTTTAATAAATGGTTGATTAGCCAAGTATAGCTCCAATCATCCAGAGATTTAAACTAACTATTAGTTAGGATTTTATTATTATTTCTGTTATAGTCAGATCCTATTTTTATGGATCTAAACGATAATCTGTTGTAATTCTAATTTTGACCACATTAATATAATAAGAGACTGGTATGAGGGCGAGTACATGGGTTGTTGAAATATAATTCCTGGCTTTGTTATTGTATTTATCGTCATGAAAGGGTAGGTTGAGATTTGACTGCATAATGGTGACTGGTGGGACAATGTATTCTTGTTCATAATGAGTGCTTGATTAAACACTCAACACATATTTAGTTAAAATCTAACTTTTCCAATCGTGTTTACTGTAAATGAGAGATGGATCTATGATTTGCGAGAGTGTCTTATGTGAAACGTCTTTCATTTCTCATAATCTCTACCATCGCAGTCTCAGAGACGTCAATTAGTGCCATCGATTGAATGTGTTACAAGAAGGCATCCATAGGCATCACTGTTAACATTACATCGTGGTCCTTTTTCTCTACAAATCGTGTGACCACACGTGGGATGTATATTAGAAGTTGAAGGTGGATAGCGTAGCACAACCAATTTCTCTTTCATATGAGAATGATATCATCCAATGGTTTAAAAAATGCAGTGGTATTTTGTTATGTAACTAGCTCACAAAATGGAAGAAAACATAGATCAACGACTTCAAAATTAGCCTCTTCTAGGGGGAAACCTCCTTTACATTATACAAATGAAAAATTCTTGGATGATACAAATGACAAAACCTCCTTTCTATATATAGGAGTCTAAGAGGTCATAATATAATCAAAGTCGACATAACAATAATAATATAAGGGCACAACAATAACAATAGTGGGCTTCTATGGGGCACAATAATAACAATATGGGGACAATAGGGGCACAACAATAACAATAAGGGCTACAATGACAATAGTTATGGGGGAATCACTAGTATTATAGGGACCTAACATGCCCATCTCCTTCAAAAAAGTGTTGTCCTCAACGCTTGAGTAGTTTTGGATGCTTCGATATAAAATTCTCATCCTCCCATGTGGAATCTTCAGTGGGTAAGTTCTTCCACTTGATGAGATACTCCGAATTTGATTGATTTTGTAGCTGCCGAGTTCTTGTTTCTGTGACTGCTTCAGGTTCTGATATCATTTTTCCTTCCTTATCAAGTTCTGGCAATATTGTTTGAACTAGGAGCTTGTCACCTATAACCTTCTTTAATCATGAAACATGGAAAATTGGGTGCACTCCAGAAGTTGCAGGAAGCTCTAATTTCTATGCCATAGTAACAATCTTTTGCATCATCTTGTATGGACCATAATACTTTGGTGATAATTTATTATCCTTTTTAGCTTGCTTGAGGGACATTTGTTTATATGGTTGTAGCTGTAGGAATACCCAATCACCTACATCAAAACTTCTTTCGTTGCAATGTTGATTTGCCTGTTGTTTCATTCTATTTTGTGCCAAAGTGAGGTTATCCTTTAAGAGTTGGAGAACTTGTTGTTGATGCTCGATGTGATCTTCCACTACTTGAACCTTAGAATTTTCTCTTAAATATGATGTGATGGATAGTGGATGATATCCATAAAGTGCAATAAATGGGGTCATTTTTGCTGTAATATGGAAGGAAGTGTTATACCACCATTCAGCCAGAGGCAACAGTTTGACCTATT